>BQNB010165146.1:0-14253 GCA_026074375.1 Tanacetum coccineum | reverse complement strand
TAAATAATTATTTTGAGAATAATTATGGTCTTTGTTTATTTTATTTTTATCAGTTACGTAAAGTGTTTATGTTTCGCGATAAATTGCATTTAGGCATACCCGAAACCACCAAAACTTTTCTACGCTTCAACAAATACACCCAATACATAAAAGTTACATAATATTATCACACATATCATGCCATGGCCGGATTTATAAGGATAGACCAAGAAAATGTGTCAAAAATCAACAACTTGCAATTGTACATACATTAACACATTAAGTTTTATGTCCCCTTGACCAAGACTAACCATTCTTGACCAAGGACTCCCCTAAGACCCTCAATGTGTTCCCTTGGCTAGTCATGGAGATATATAATACTTGTATAAGTGATATTACACACACACTCTTCATTTGCATGATGAAAATCAAACAAATACTCCCTTTGTCACTCATATAAGCCACGACTCAAAACCCTCTATACAAACAATCCATACAAAATTTTCCTACAACATTTACACACATCCTACAATAATATCTAAGGTTAACTAAGAAGGTTTGGAAGCTTGGTTAAGAGTTTTCAAGTATTTAAGCAAGTATTACAAGATTAAGTTTTCTTTAGAAAACTAGGATTTTCAAGTCTTGCAAGCTTTGGTGTTTCATCTAAACAAGGGTTTAGCACACATTTTTCATCATCATACATCATCACTAAGGTTACCTAAAACCTTTATGTTTTCATTTTCATGATTTTATGTATATATGATGTTTACTTAGCAAAATCACCATTAGGACCTTTTTAACATGTAAAATGTATTTTTACTTGTGGTTATGAATTTGTGCACTTATACACATGTTATGTTGATGGTAAGATCATGTTATAAATGGATACATAAGTATTTTACAATCTTGGTTAAGCTTAAAAAGTGTATGTGCAAAATTAGGGTTTTATAGGTTTCTTAATATGTTACAAGTGAAAGTAATGCAAATAACATGTAAATCTTGTTTATGGACTTTTGGTTATGATATATGAACACTAAATTAAGGTTATATTGGAAGAATAACTTTTGTACACCCATGGTTTATGTGTAAAAATGGTTATGTATAAAATAGTGATTAAAGGTTACTTATGAAATTTATGGTTTAAAAGTATTATTATGGACTTGGTAATTTGGACATATGAGGACAATGATGGACTAATGGACTTTAATATATGTATGACATATAACATATATGGTATATAAGACTTGTGGTAGATTACAAAGTTAAAAGTATAAAAACAAAGGTTAAATATAGACTTAATAAAGTCATTCAATGTTTCTGTCCAAAATTCGAATATAAACATATCTACTTTATGTTTTTATAAAATACTACATCTCAAGACGAATCCGGGCATGTAAGAAACTTGAAAAACGGATAAATAACGAAAAAGTTACGGTAAAAACAAGTTATACGATAAATAAACGGATTTATAAAAGAATTTTTATAAAACAATTTATAAAAATTATATAAAACAGCAAGTTTAGTATTTTTAACAGATTACACATATTTTTAGGATTCCAAAATGATAAGAAACGAAAATTTTCAATTAATAACGAATGAGTTATGAATTTCGCGAGTTTACGACAATTAATACTTTTATAAAACTATTTTTATAAAAGTTACTATTCATGACAGAAACTTTTATTTTTGTAAACCTCATAAATCAATAGAACTTTCAATTACGAGAACGTGCTCGAAGGAATCGCTAAAAACGGAGCTATAACGAAGAAAATACGACGTATACGAGTTTTACGACAACAAAAACGATATAAGTGAACTTATGATCTGGTGTGAACAGTAAAAGTTACTGTTCACCAGTAGGTCCAAAATTTGAAAATGTCAAATTTTGATAACTCGACTTAATACGAAAACGTGAGCGCAAGAAACACCTCAAACGGACTTGAAACGCGAAAGTTACGCCAGTTTTACTAAAACAGTAATTATAAACGTTTTAACTTATTAAACACAATTTTACCAAAACAATTAGATGGTGATCTAGCTATGTAGAATTGTATATGGTAGATGTTAATTACCATGCTTAGCACTTATACGACCTTAATTTAAATAGGTTGCATCTAACGATTTGCGTGACGCATTATCTGTGATATTTGGATTATCAGTAACTCAAGGTGAGTTCATAGCCCCACATTTTTACGATTTCAATGATTTATAACTTTGGGGTGGAAACATGCTTTGTTTTATAAATTGGACGCAAGTGTATATTTTATATTGATTACGTGTTTGCCTAAGTAGCGATAACCCAAGTTGAGCCCATTATCATGAACTGTCAATTGCATAGATGTAGTTGTGAATTACATTATGTGAGCGCGAATGTTATGAATAGATCTATTTGGGATTGACCTCCCCGTTCGGGTGATTAGCTATCACCGGGAACGAACGTTATAGCATGTCGGATTTGGGATGTTTAGGGTTGAACATCTGATCGGGCAGAATAGCAATATTTATTATTGCGAATATAATTGTCGAGCTTCAGTGTCATGAGCTTAGGAAAATGTAATTGGATTTTGTGATGTCTGCATCTATTGCATTATCACAGGGAAAGTCTTGCGGTGATGCATATTATAATTTACTAACCTATGAATTCACCAACATTTTTGTTGACGTTTTAAAGCAATGTTTTCAGGTGGTCAATAGGCACGAGGTGCCAGGGATACATTGGTGACACTTTTGGTTATCACGCTAAAGATTTGGATGTAATATGTTTTGGGAAATGTATTGTCAATCTTTGTAATATCAAACACTGAACAAGTAAAGCTGCATGCTTTGTGTAACAAGTCTTTTATCAAATCCAATGTATCATTTTTAACGACTTTTTGTCGTTCTTATATATCTTGTGCTATTGATCAGAGAAGTAACACGCCTCGGATATCCTTATTCCGCTGCGACCCAATTTGGGGGTGTTACATAGGGTGTAAAACACTAAGAGAGAGGTCGTTAACCTTATATTCTACCAGTATTTTAATTACTCTAATTAAGTTAATTCAAATTACTTGTTAAACATATGCTAAACCTAGTTCTAATGGTATTGGGGGGTTTTCAGCCTGAGAGTCTGGCACGGGTTTTATGGTGACAATAATCAATTCAAAACACAATAAACAAGCAAGAAAACAATCAGAAGATAAAATAGCGATACAAGCCAAATGATAGAAAACTGTATTAGCCATATTAAATCTGATTAAATGCTGGTTGGCATATTTAAGAAGAGCCATTTAATTAAATTAGAGAATGAATATTGAGATATAAACTAGTGGTGCTCAATTCAGGCTTGTCACGACCTTTGTAAGGGTTATTAACCCAAAACGAACCTAACTTCATTTTAGAAGCAATTCATACCGTTAGGTCAAATTGAATTTCTTAGTGTAAATTGATTTCTCTAGTAGTCATTCTCAGTTAGACAAATTATAATTCCTATATTTTCTAATGAAGTGTAGCAAAGATCAAATTTGTATTATCTTTCATAGAGGGCTAACATGACTCAAATAACATGCTATAATTTTCGGTTCCGCATAATCCCAATCAAGATGTGTGAAATTCTAAGGTTAAATGAGAGAGTAAGTAAGTTGTTGTAGGTATAAGACTGAGACTGAGTAATCTAGGACCTATGAGTATGCTTAAGAGTGACGATGTGTAATTCTCTACAATGAGAGTGTTCAAAGAATGCACTTTTGCATTGTCCTTTTATGAAAAAAATCTAAATAAGGTTATTTACCTCAATAGATCCTTGTTGTTTGCTTTCTTTTATAAATAAATGATGATTAACTAAAGTTTAGTTACATGTATGTTATAATTTTAAGCAAGAGATTGACAAGAGGAAGATGTTTAAATCTAATGCCATAGGGCAGATCTACCTAAATCGAAGATGAATCTATGACGAAGGATCCATCGATCCGTAGAGGTGCCAAATTCGGGCAAGGATCATTTTTTATTATTTGGGAGATGGTGTTGATATTAGGTTATTAAGAGAAACTTATATAAGTAATAAGGGTTCTCGGTTTGATTTTTCGGAAATGACATCCAAGTCTTGCTTATCAAGTTGGAGTACTTATGAGTTTCCCGATGGAAATTCATAAGTCGTCAATCCTACTTAGAGTGTGTTAAGTTTAGCATGTATAATTTGACCATAGATAATAACATAAACATTCAAACACTTTAGACTCAATGAAACATCTTCATTGCAAGTGTGAGTTGCAATTTGATGCCTAATCTTGCAATCGACTTCATGATTTCATGCAATAACCAAGGATGTTAAAACATGTAGACTCGGAAAAATATCTATGGTCATTTGATTGATATTTTCGTGATCTAGATAAATCCTAGTCTCGATTTCATGTTCATATTCTAATTTTGTAATTAGATTGAACAATGAGATTGATTATCGTTTGAATAATAATCATCTTCATATTCAAAATCCTCTTACTCTCACTTATTGAAAGAAAGCACAAAAATGGTTTGTGGAATATGTTCAGTTATTCCTAGTCCTAACCTTAGATGGTTAAAGGGTTCTCATGTGGTGAAGAAGAAATAGTATGCTTATTTGGTAAAGTAAGAGGAAGTTTTGATAAGAATAGAGTTTGAGTTTTGAGTTGTACTTTTGAATTGTTTGAGCAAAGTTACATATGTTGTGCATTTTCTCATGTTTGGCTTTTCGGAGATGACGACTTTACCAATTGCATTACAAGGTAAATTACTTGAATATTTTGGACAAAACATTCAAGTCGTCAATCCTACTTCATTATGTATTTTATGCATATATTTGCCAAATATTTGAAACACAACTATTGGACAAGTAGACTCAATATGACATCATTTACACAAGTGTGAGTTATGATCTGATGCATATTTTTATCGTCTTGGAAAAGGATGTCATTATTTTCATATCAATCAAGTGTGATTGAGTATGTAGGTTTAAGATAATATCTCTTGTTACATTTTGATATAATCTTAAAGCTAGACAAATAAGAATCATCTGTGAAATCATACTACATATCAAATAAAGTGATAATCAATGTCTTTGTAATCACATCTTAAATAAATCCCAAAATGTGCCATAATTCAATAAGGAATAAACTGAAATATTTCACGTATGAACTGAGATCCTATAAAACATATGTGTCATCCGATATTTGTTGTAACTTTGCAGTACTAAATCTCCTCTTCATTGTACGATATCGGATGAAACTGGCAGTATTAACTTTTTTCTTTGTCTACATAACTACAGTATTAACTGCTTTCCAATGGCAGTACAAACATTAAGCCAGCAGTACAAACTTTCAACAAGCAGTACTAACCTTTAACTGGCAGTATAAACTTTTTGAGCCCAATACTAGCAGTACTAAAAATCAAGTAGCAGTCATTTAAAATAACATTGGAGCTCGAACAATATTAACATTTTATAAACCCAAAGCTAGCATCACTTACTTCCATTACGCCCAACAACAGTAGTAACAAACTGCTTCTATTTTAAGCAGTACTGAATTCAAGGCGAGCAGTGGTAAATTACCTTAGTAGTACAAACATCCACGATGCCATCAATATTAACAAAAACGAGCAGTACAAACATTTTATTAACAATATTAAGTCAACATCGAGCAGCATTTTTTAAATCAATAACTTCTATCGATCTTAATGTACCACCAATAGAGCTTCTGTTGTAACCTTGCTCGTCAAACAACAGTAAAGACCTGATGCTCATTATCATTGACGACAAGAAACTAAGACCTTAGAGTTTTGTAAAACCCTAAATTTATATTCTTCTTGTGCTCTTGTTTCCTTTCATCCTTAATCATACTAGGGTCATCATCCAATCCAAAGATTAACATTACCAAAGCTATTAGGACCATTATTGATCACTATCTTTTTTTTAAAATATTTATTTTGATCTGTTTTTATTGAATTAGGGTTTGCAAAAACCTTATCTTTTACCAAATCAGCCGCAAATCGCCAAAAAACAGGAAATATCGATCATTCTTTTTCATCACAGAACACGATACCAAAACCTCTAGGTTGATAACTAGATTTCACGAGCCACGAGGCTCTTGATACCAATTGATAGTGCGATTTTAAGCTCAGAATTGGTTAGATTTTTATATTAGGATAAACAATAAACAATGAATTGAATTGCCAGCGGAATCTATAGAAACAATCATGTTATCACAAGGTTTTCTTTATTCATACGTTTTCCCTATTACCCCAACTATAACTTAGGGTTATTAACTAACTATAATCTAACTATGGTGTACACACACACACCTTTTACTATTCGAATCTCATCAGTCGACTATGATATATTATAAAACCTATGTCTATGATCTCTTTATATAGGGAGAGATCATGACTTACAAAGGAAGTAAATTAATATGATAAGGAAACTATTTAAACTAATTAAATACTTTCCTAATATGATAAGGAAACTATTTAAAAACTAATTAAATACTTTCCTAATATGATAAGAAACTATGTTAAAACTAATAAATACTTTCCTAATTTTAATTCTGTAAAAACTTTGACTAAATCTTCTTATTTCTACAACAGCTTGGGAGAATTTACTGATTCTTGTAGATTTAGTCCTTATGTTTCATTCTTTTATTTATTTTGTCTCATCAAATCTAGTATCCCAACACATTATTTGTGATCCTATTAATCTAGTAATATAAAACACGATATAGAGAGCTATCCCAGTATCTAGTTTACTTGTTAGGCATAACTAGACCCAGTTGAATGATAAGTCGCATAAGTAAACACGTAGACAAGTATCATGTGATAAACATAATTAAACTTTCAATGATAAATTAAGAAATCGAGTTTAAAACAAACCAAACATTAAATCTTCTTAAGAAGGTTAATACCGAAGGGTATTAGGCCATTTAACCATTTAATTATATAAGCGTGATCAAATACCAAGGGTAAATAAATGTTTTACCGAACGATACCAAATATTAAATGATTACAAGAGTATAAGAATTACACGGTGTCTTCTATGGAATCGTGATTGATGCTTGACCATTGGTTGCTCTTATTTTCTTCAAAAAATTGTCTTTTATGTGTATGGTATAGAGGATACAATTTTACACACTAAAAACTTGTTTTTGAGTCTTCTATTTATAGTGTCTGAAAAAGACTGGATACGCGTATTGAATGAAGTCAATACGGCATATAGGGGTGTTTTCCTTGGAGTGCGCGCTAAGTTTATAATCAATCAGATATAACTTCCCAAATTATAATTATTCACCAAATCTCTGAATGTCTATCCAGCTGGATACGACGTATGCAGAAACATGGATACGCCGTATTGGAAAGTGAGAATGTGCGTTTTCTTGTGAAGTCCAAGCGCGGATACGCCGTATCTTCTTTCTTGGATACGGCGTATTGGGTAGAACTAAGCAATCTTTAATTATCATCGTTTAAGCTTCAAAAAGTGCGCCTTTTAGCATGTTTTCATAAATCACTCTGTAATTACTGCAATTTACAATTTTAAGCAATTAAGTAACGATTCTTGCAATAATTATATAAAAGTGGATAACTTATTTAGGATAAATGATGGTATAAATGTAACGTTATTTGATGTCATCAAATATCCCCCCGCTTGAATCCTACTTGTCCTCAACTAGACTCTAGAAATTTATTGAAAATGTATCCCAACCGAAGTTAAGGATTTTTCCGTTAAGCATTTCTTTTGTTTTAATCACCTGTACAAGACCAAGCACCTCACGAAATATGGAAATGAAAACACTCAGATCACTCAACTAATCTAGGGTGTAACATTTAATTGGTATGCTCATTTGCTCGGTCGTGATTAGTTTCATATCATATGCTTGGCAAGGATACACATCTCCACCACTAGAGCTAAGGAGAAACAAGTCAAAAGGTAAATTGGGTTTTTATTATAAGGCTAAGGGTTGATCATTCTATCAATCTTTCACTGATAGTACCACACCAACAAGGCGGCTGAATCATACATACAAGGCCGTAACAACGAAATAGACCTTTACAATTCAATCACATCCTCATCGAGTTTAACCAAGGGTTAGGATGAAGAATGATATTGGGTAGGGATCTTCTAACTTTCACCAAAAGTAATAAACCAACAAGGTGGCTGAATCACGCATACATGGCCGTAATGACGGAATAGACATGCATGACTCGATCTCAACCTCGTTCGAGTAAAACCTAAGGTTAGTTGCTAGGAAAGGGAAGTAAATTGTTGTTAAATAAAATTCACAAAACAAATAGATTAAGCTTGAACAAATAAGGTAGTTGCTAGAAACTTTTCCCGACCGTTCCATGATAAAGACTCAAAATATATACAAACGCCTCGATCATAGAAATGACAAAGACAACCTAAGTTGGAGTTCCCATAATAGTCAACTTCCCAATCATCCCAAATTTACATACTTTTACAAAAGTGGTGATATCGGCCACTTTATACAAAACTATACATCGTTTATTTTTATCTACACATCAACGAATAATCGATCCTTCTAAGTATTTTATCGGTTTAAGTTTAGCGAACCGACTATCAATCATCCTCCTCTTTTTTGATGCATTTTCTATTTTTCCATTTTTTTAATAACATAAACCTTGGTGTAATTTCACCGTCTTCACAATCATAATTCTTCCGGATAATTTTTTCTTTCAACACTTCATCTTCGGACATAATACATAATCGCGAAAGTAGCAAAATACACGAGCTACATATTTTCCCATTGCATTGTGCAATTTCCCGACCTAATCAGAGATAGAAAATTTCACTTTGACACAAGAAATATAAAACTTTACACAAAAGCAACTAGCAACTTTGATTAAGTAGGCTTAATCTATAAGGTAGGCTATGGTGTAAAGGTGTAACGAAATAGACATTCGGTGTGAAAAAGACAGGAATGGCTCAACAGGTTTTTCTAGGGGATCTTACTCTTATAATGAGAGTAAGCAAAGGGTTACACGGGGTTTAACTAACCAGTCAAGTTAGTTAATTTTACAACATTTAGGCTTTTTGGTGTATTCCTAGAAATTTACCAGTTAAAAATGTTACTCCATCTAAGTCCATAGTACTCATCGTTGTGGTCTCGAGTGATATACCAAGCCAAGTTCTAAAGTCCACTACATCACCGACACACTCATAATTTTTGTGGAATTTTTAGTAAACGTTTGGAAACGGAATAGGCTTAATTCTCACAATTTGGTATTAAGGGTTATAGTGCGCGAGGTCATGTAACTAGTAATTTTTACAAAAGTTATGCTAGAAAAAATTTTAAATTTGGCATATTTAAGCATATAGCATATTATTTGTAAAAGAAAGGACAAGTAGGCGTTCTAATTCTCCATCCCCTACTTAAATTATACAACATCCTCGTTGTATAGATAAAACAATTTAAAGAAAACGGGAAATAGAATTAGAACGAGGAACTCCCCTGATATGTTGCTCGGGATGATTCTCCAATTTGAGTTCTTGAGCAAAAGTGTGTTGATGAGGCGTCAGAATGCTCGTACGAGTTCAACACACGTCTTTTTCAAAGTATACCATATCGTTGATTTTTTTTACAGCAAGGTCCTGCATAAAAGTTTAGAAGACAAAAGTGAAATTCCTATCTCGTTTATACAATGGTTACAATGCAATAAAACAAATAAACACACTGTACAGGAGGTCAATACACCGTATCCCAAACCCAAGGATACGCCGTATTGCATCTTGTAAAATCAAATGTTTTAAAGTTTTATAGAAATTAAATGCAGAATTTAAAGACTGATAACGTCCAGACAGGTTTGATACGGCATATCCATAGAGGTTCGATACGCCGTATTGAGTGTCTGGGAAGACAGACTCAATAAAACAATTAAATTACAATTCAAACAATTAAAAACAACCGGGTTGTCTCTCGGTAAGCACTTTTCTTTCAGCTAGTCTTTAAGTTAGACTTTTCCCTTCTTTTTGCTTCATTCATCGTTCATTCGCTCGCACTTGTCCTCGTGAGCGAATTTCTCCATTATCTTATGGCATGACACAAACTTTCTGTAAAATGGCATGCCGAGCAAAACACCACTTGTTATATCCACATCGTTAGTGATTGAAAAGCCTGAAATAATAGAAAAATCCCCAACAAAATATGTATGTCAATCAAAGTCCCTGCTAGATTCTCCCCTTCAAGATCACCCTTGTCTTTAATTATAGAATTGTAAAAACGTTTAGTCGTGATATTAATGGATAAGGAAGGGAGGAAATCAGCATTAACATGTCTATACCCAATCATACAAGAAAATTTCATTTTGGAAAACAATTTTTATAAGTAGGCATAATGAACAATCAAGGTGTTGTGGCTCAAAATCATCTTGATTCATTCTAGGTTCTAGAGGCATATCCAAATCATTTATTTCAATATAATTACCATAGAGTAGGTCGAATGATTCATTAATAGCCTCTCATACAAACTTAGTTTTGGAATCAAGATCCATTCTCTCATTTACCATATAGACCCTTCTAATTATGCTAGTAGCTGGTTTAACACTTCTGAAAACAAGTTTCTCTTCCCCAACCCTTAAAGTAATTTTTCTTTTGAAAACATCTATCTTGGCATGAGCGATAGATAAGAATGGTCATCCGAGGATCAAAGGGACATCGTCATCCTCGGGTATGTCCAAGATAATAAAGTATATGGGGAAAATAAATTTACCAATTCTAACTAGCACGTTTTTAGCGATACCCCTTGGATGCTTAATTGTTTTATCAGCCAGTTCAATAGTTAACCTAGTGTGAGTTAAATCACCTAGACGAAGGTTGGAGTAGGTAGAGAATGGCATAACACTAACACTTGCTCCTAGGTCAACAATGGCTTTATCAAAACAAATATCATGAATAAACCAAGGTAGAGTAAATCTACCTGGGTCTTTTTCTTTCTGAGGCAAGGTGTGATCAAATGTTTCTAGAATCTTAACTTCACGTGCCTCTTTCCAATCATCACAGTAGTAACCATGCAGTCGACTAGAAAACAGAACTGTTTCAGAAGATAAGCTACTGTATTGTGCGTCTGATACGACATATGGTCCTGATTGATGCTCCTTGATTTCTTATAGCTGCATCGGTAGAAGCTCGAATCTCCTTGATTTAGTTTGAGTTTTCTTCGTGTCTCTTTGCTGACTCAACTATGAATTTGGTCAGTGATTCGTCCAAAGTTTGTCTGCGATCAGGGTACGCATAATTTATGTTGTTGCGTTGGTATAATCCTGGCCCTGCTGCTCTATGCTATCCCCCAGGTTGACAGGGTGCTCCAATTTAACACCCCCAAATTTACAACAAGATTCAGGACCAACAATGGGGTGTTATTAATGAGTACAATAGTCATACATTATATAGAACGACTCGAAAAGAGACGTTAATAACATGTTCCATTCCAAAATATATAGATCAAAGTGCAAACGTTGTCCCAACATAAAGACAATTTTATAGAACAAGTTTGAAACGTCAAACAACCGTAAAACAATTTTTTGTGACTTGAACAATAAGTGATTTTGCAAATCAGTTATAAGGCGCAAACATCATCCCTCGTTCCAACCCAAGTCCTTACTTTGATTACCTAAAGAATAAACATGCTAAAAAGTCAACAATAATGTTGAGTGAATCCATAGGTTTATAAGAGTAAACATTAGAACACAAATATTTTTAATCATCGAAAAACTTGTGGCACAAACAATGCATTAATATAAATCATTGAGCTCGTGACATGAAACCTTTGACGAGATACCATTTTAATAAAAAAAAGTTTTCCGCCATTAGGTTAGGGACTATTGCTATATACCTATTCATCACAAATAATATAACCGATATAGTTGGTGTTCCAAAAGGATTCATAACCCGGACTAGGAGTCACCCATATAGGCCTATTTTAATTATCATAGCGTATACCAACACAGGTCGTTATCGGTATCACGATTGATTAGGGTCCTTTATTAATAGGTACTCAAGCATTAAGCATACAATTTAGGTCCAGCATACCGAAAACAATTTGTGTTCAATTTAGTAAAACAAGCATGTATCCCCCTCGCGGGTTTTTAATAAAACATTTAAAGTAGTAAAGGCGAGGCTATGAACTCACCGTATGTAGATGATCGAATGAGAAACCAAGTATGAGAAGATGACTCCAAAGATTAGTCGAGACCTATAAAGTAAGTCGCGACTTAGAATGATATATGATATCATTATAATAGAATAGTTATACAATACTAGTTAAAGAATCCTAAACATGAAAAATATTGCACCAAGACTAAACCAAAGTATTTTTAGTTTTCAAATAGGTGTATGACCTGCACTTAACCCAAAATAAGTGTCTACTAAGTATCGCTTAGCCATTCTTAATCTTTACTAAATGGTCACACTTTTAATTCACAAGAAAAGGCATAAAACTTACATTGCAGAATTTTAGTCACATTCACAGGACCATATCTCTTAATCCACAAAAGATATGAAGGTGAGTTTTTCACCCCTGGAAAGATACATGAGTCTAGTTTTCAAAACAGTAAGCCAATCATTCTAATCGTTTACCAATCCACGGGAAATAAGTTTTTACTAACAGAAGGTCAAAACAGAAAACTTACTGAATTTCTAACTTCCACCGTTTTGGCCATAAATCTTAAACTAAAATAGCAATGAAGTTGATTCCAATTGGAGGAGAAAGCTTATGATATCTATTGTCTAACCATGTTTTAAAACCTTAACCTACTATACAAAATCCTAGAGAAAAACATGTTTCCCAACAGCAACTCCAGAATTGACCTTCTACCGTAAAAAGACCATAACTCCTTCATCCGAAATCGTTACAAAAGCGTCCAATTCGTCACATGTACCTAAGACCTATATCTATCCACCCATGCCTTTTGTTTACAGACCCTAAGCCAAAATTTTTGAGGAAACACCACGTTTCCCTACTGACCTGGAAACAGTCCGCAATATCTACTCCTAAACTCAATCAAAGCACTTCCAAATCCTCAATTAATCCATCCCAATGCCAAAATACAACAATACAATCTATCCCATAACCATTACACTTCATTTTCACTAATTTTACTAAGATCAATCATAAGAAGTACATGCATGATCATAATAACCAAATCAAGAACATGCATTCACTAGAAAATCAAAACAATAAAAAGAGGGTTTAAGAAAAGTACTTTTAACTTACAATGGGATGATTTAAAAGATCAAACACAAACCCTAGGTGGGTTATGTTTGGCTGCCGATTTCAATACACCAAAACCAAGAACCCTAACTTGATTATCTTGCTTCAATCTTGTTCACAAATGTACCTAGTTCATCCATTGATAATCCTATAGCCCTTAATCCAATTAAAACCCTAAATCTTGATGATCTTCAAAATCTTTTACTTCTTTAGAACACTTGCATGGTTGATTTTGTTAATGGGAGATTGATTAGGGTTTATTGGGGAAGATATTTAAGGTAAATGGAGTTGATTTGGTAGAGTTTTAAGATTGATGGTGGTGGTTTTGGGGTTTCTGCCGTCGAACAGGGAGGGAAAAGGGAGGAGAAGTCGGATGGTTTTTTTTAACGTTGGTATATGTTTGTGTGTGTGTCTTGCTTCGGATTATATAGAAAAGAAATAAAAGGGAGGTTTTTATTTTTGGGATATAGATATTTTACTAGTAAAATCCCTAAAAATTTTATAAGGGTGCGTTTGATTAGCTATACAACCGGCCTCCCCTTTTTGGGGTGGGCTTTGATTGGTAACCATTGTATTTCTTTTGTTTCCGGGCCCAATTACTTATCCTAGTTCGTTACTTTTTCCTAAACCGTGATTTTTGTCTCGGGTGCAATTTAAAACGCAATAAAGATAAATATTATAAAAATAAAAATAATTAGGCACTCAAAGCCCTAATACGGAGTCGTTGATTTCTCGATCAATAAAAACGGATAAAATTTTAAATCATAGTGCTTTTTACTTAAAATTGACGATTTTTATATAAAACGACGAAATAGTGAAAGGAAAATTTTTAGAAACTTAGAATATTAAATACAAGTGAAAAATTAGTAGTGACCTTAAAATACAGGGTTTTACAAAGATGTTAAACAACATCCCATAAATGTGCAAATACCGCTAGTGCTTTTTTGGTCCACATAATCTCCCGCATGATCAGAGTCCGCATATACTATGGTTTCTATGCCGGACCCCTTTGGATACCATAATCCTAAGTGCGTAGTGCCTTTAACGTATC
>BQNB010165145.1:0-14253 GCA_026074375.1 Tanacetum coccineum | reverse complement strand
ATATATTCAACATCTGTAGATGAGGTTGCAAATATAATTTGCTTTGTGTTTTTCCAGTCAATAGCACCTCTATTTAAAATGAACACATATCCAATCTAAGACTTGAGGTCGTTAGCATCCGTCATATATCCAACATCAGTGTAGCAAGAAACCCTAAGCTCTCGTTTCGTATCATCTCCGTAAACAAGAAACATATCTTTAGTATTACGAAGATACTTCAGAATGTTCTTCACAGTAGTCCAGTGAAGTTCACCTGGATTCTGTTGAAATCAACTTGTCATGTTCTGAGTGAACGCAACATTAGGGGATATTTTGCATGCGCTGTATTTTAGCAGGTGTTGATGCACCTTGTGATTTACTTAATTTCAGCTTTTCTTGTATTTGGATCATTCCACGTTTGGAATTTTCCATGTAAAATCTTTTCAAGATTTTCTTAATGTAAGCACTTTGACATAAACCAATTAATCGCTTTGATTTATCTCGGTAGATCTTGATTCCAAGAATATATACAACTTCTCCTAAATCTTTCATAGCAAAACATCTTCCAAGGTAGAATTTTACATCTTGTAACATTAGAATATTATTTCCCATGATCAATATGTCGTCGACATATAAGATTAGGAAAGTGAAATAACTCCCACTAGCTTTTACATATACACATGGCTCATCATGATTTTGACTGAATCCAAATTTCTTAACTTCATCATCAAATCGTTTATTCCATTGCCTAGATGCTTGCTTAAGTCCATAAATGGAACGCTTGAGCTTGCATAAGATATTTTTGATTAACAAAACCTTCAGGTTGCTCCATGTATACCTCTTCATTGAGATATCTATTGAGGAAGGCATTTTCGACATCCATTTTCCAAATCTCATAGTCATAAAACACAGCTATGGCTATAAGAATCCTAATAGCTCTAATGTCTACAACAAGAGAGAAGGTTTCTTCATAATTAATCCCTGGGGTTTAAGTAAAGCCCTTCGCTACCAGACGAGCTTTATAGGTGTGTACTGCTCCATCCATGTCGGTCTTCTTTTTTAAGAGTTATTTATGACCAACGGTTTTACCGTTAGGAGGAAGATCAACTAACTCCCAAACTTCGTTGTCTCTCATGGACTGCATCTCCACATTCATAGCATTAAGCCATTTGTCAGATTCAGGATCCAACTATGCGGCTTTATAGTTAGCGGGTTTACCAAGATCCCCTAACTCATGTTCCTCAGCATCGGCGTATAAAAACAATTGATATGTGGGATGGTGTGTCCTTATGGACCTACAAATGGGATTGTATCACTTTGAAGTTCATCAATTTCTTGATCATCCTCTTCATGATTTAAGCCAGTGTCTAAAGAAGGATGCGTATCTTCTTCTTGAATTATTTCAAGATCTTCTAGACTCCCACTTGCTTCTTGAGCTATAAGACTATTCTTAAGGAATTCAACATTTTGAGCAACAAAGACTTTGTTCTCAGGTGGGTAGTAGAAAGAATATCCCATAGTTTCCTTTGGGTATCCTACAAAGATACTGTTAGAAATACGGAAAAGTATCGATCACTTCCAATATATGTAGTCATAGCTCGTAGTAACTAGTAATGTTATGTTTGTAAGCTAACCGGGCCAAAGTTACAATGTAAGCCCATAACACAAGCCCATGGCCGGTTATGCTAGGGATATATAAACCCTCTCCACACATGGGGAGGGTGTTGGTTGTTCATTTGTCACATTTTCACTAAGCTAATAACATTTTCACTAAGCTAATATTATCATCTTTGTTTCTCTCTCTAAGTGTTCATCTAACCATCTCTTTCTCTCTCTAAAACTCTAAGTGAATCATTCCATACTTGTGTTAAAATATTCTACAAATACACTTAATAGATATGGGTTATAGTTTGTCAGGTTTGGTAAGTGTATCACGCTTAACAAGTGCCTCACAACCCCAGACTTTTAAGTAAGACAACTTAGGGTCTTGCCCATGCCATACTTCGTATGGTGTCTTATCAAATATCTTAGTTGGAACCATGTTAAGAATGCGTGCAACAAACTCAAAGGCATAATCCCAAAACACTTTGGAAGAGCAGTTTGACTCATCATGGAGTGAACCATGTCTGGCAGTATTATATTTCTCCTCTCTGACACACCATTATGTTGTGGCGTGTAAGGAGGAGTTCGATGGGCAATAATCCCATGCTCCTTTAGATGATCAAAAAACTCTTGACTTATATATTCACCTCCACAATCAAAACGTAATGACTTAATGGTCTTCCCGAGTTGGTTTTCAACTTCCTTTTGAAACACTTTGAAAGTTTCAAACACTTCATGTTTATGTTTAAGCAAGTAAACATAACCATAACGACTAAAGTCATCAGTGAATGCGATGAATTATCTTGCTCTTTGTCTTGACACAATCTTAAATGGACCACATACATCGGTGTGGATTAGTCTAAGTAGATCTTTAGCCTTTTCCACTTGATGTGAATAAGGTTTTTTTGCCATCTTTCCAGACATACAGGAGACATACTTTTCAAAAGACTTAATGTCAGTTGAATCGAGAAGTCCATCATGTTGCAACTTCTCCATGCATTTCTTGTTAATGTGTCCAAGAAGACAGTGCCACAAGAGAGTAGGGTCCAAGTTAAGCTTGGCTCTTTTATTGCTAATAGCATACATAGAACTATCATTTGTATTAGAAGAAGACAAATTAATTTCAAAAATATCATCCCGTGGGATAGCACAAAAATAAACCAAATTATTTTTAGAAACTAAAATTGTATTATCATTCTCAAAGCGGTTAACAAAACCATCATTGTACAAACGTGAAACTAAAATGATGCCTCTAGTAATAGAGAGAGCATAATGACAATTGTGTAAAATTAAAACAAGTCCACTAGGAAGACACAAGTGAAATTCTCCAATAGCTTCAACTGCTGCACAATGACCATCGCCTACGTATAGACTTAAAGCTCCTGGTTTCAGTTTCCTACTTCCTCTAAGACCCTGAGTAGTTATACAGATATGAGTACCACAACCCGTATCGTAAACCCAAAATGTACTAGGAAAAGAGTAGAGTTCTATGGTGAAAATACCTAAAGTGCTAGCTCCTTGAGATAGCTTCTTCTTTTTCTTCAACTCGGCTAGATACACAGGACAATTCCTTCTCTAATGACCTACTTCACCACATTGGTGGCAGATCGCGTCCTTTGATGGATTATCCTTTTTGGGTGTTGGAGGATTCTTGGGTTCGGGAGCAAAAGATGGCTCAGGCACAGGTGCATAGCCCATCTTCGCTTTGCCTTTCCTTTGATTCCCCTTAGCAGCCTTATGCAATTTCTTCTTTTGGTTTTTCTGGCTCTTATTGCATAAAGAGCAGGTACAACATCTTTTTATGGAAGAGTTTGCTCATGTAGCTTCAGCATAGCATGCAACTCAGTCACGGTCTTCCACATGCTATGCATGCTATAGTTTTGAACAAAACCATCATATTCCCTTCTCAGAGATACAAGGATTAGGCTCACAGTAAGGTTTTGAGTCATGGCATGACCGAGACGTTCCAGATTGTCTATGTAACTCATCATTTTTAGAACGTAAGAGCTCACAGATTGTCCTTCTTCTTGTTTGCATGCGTGGAATTCTCGCACGGTTTGAAGAAGTTCCTGATCTGCCTGTTGTGCATACAACATTTTCAGTTCTTTTAGCATATCATATGCACCAAGGTGCTCCAGATTCTTTTGGATTTCTGGATCCATGGTCATAATCATAAGCCCAGCAATTTCATTTGAAGCGTTGAGCCAAGCTTGATGCATGGTCACGACATCCGGAGGATTTGCTTGTCTAGCAGGTGGAACTGGCAGATTAGGAATTGGCTGCTCTAAGAATAATAAATCTTATAAAATCATAATTGCAATCTTTAAGAATATGGCTAGAGTTTGGTAAAGAAATGAAGTGAACAATACATAAAGGTTCAACTATATTGTAGATGTTCATGCATGATGTAAAATCATTTTGTATTTATATTTTAATTAAGTAAACTTGTGTATGTAAAAATAAAAAGGTTTATTGAGGCTTGCCAAAGTCAGTTTAATTGTTTAATAAAGTACTTTAGATGCAAAATGTGAAATGAGGTTTGATCATAATGCAAACATAACCCATATGTACGAACCTTTTGTAACATACAAGACTTGAGACGTCAGAATATGATGCTGTAGATAAGACAATATATGGTAACGATGTAACTTTGTACATTTAATGTTAAATATTAAATATTACATATGTTTTGTCATTATCACAACAAATGAGAACGTTAGAGTAAATATCTAATATTTTTCACTAACAATCTCCCTCTTTTTGATGATGACAAAATATGTAAACGTAATATATAGTAAATGTAAAAATCACTTGTATCCCCGTAATACCTTTTACATTACCTTCTCGTTTACACTCTTTCTCCCCCTTTTGTCAAAACAAAAAGGGTGTGCCCTGAGTTTAACTTCCATTCTCCCAGAAAAGGCGAGCTTGCATCATCCCTAGTGAAGTTAAAATGTATACTCAAACGCCTTATATTGGTTCATCCCCTAGGTAATTGTCCTTGGTTTATTGCGGGTCAATGGATCATATTTGAAAGCTAAGCCTACAAAAATGTTAGTTCCATGCAACATGTAAGAATATACAACTATATGATGAAGAAAATGACATCTTCCTTTTGGTCAAAACGTAAAGGATTGTTGAAGATTAAGAATGATGATGAATGCGTGCAAGCTCCCCCTTGACGAGTGCCCCCACTAGATCGAGTGTGTCAAGATATGATGAAAAATAATATGTACTCCTTAAATGCTTGACGGAAGCTCCCCTTTGCTCGAGGATGTCAAGTATGATCCTACAAAACAAAAGTTAGTGCAATAACAGGTCTTGTCCTTAGACAAATATGTCATATACAACAACATGTATAGATGACTCAATATGATTTCTTGACGAATGCTCCCCCCTACTCGAGGGATCAAAATGAACACCCACACAACACCCCCCCAGGGGGGGGGGGGTACCTCCGTGTGGGGGGTTGATGAAGCAATGGAGGTGCTAGACATGGCAATTTTGTGAGAGTGGCGAAAGATGGTGATGACAATGCAAGCAACTAACAATGTATGTTTATTAGTAAAGTGGTGATGATGAATATGCATGAATGTAATGAAAGAGATATAGATTAGTTGATATATGATCGAATGAGCACAAATTAGCTTGGGGGGTGTGTTAGAGTTATTTATTAGAAATAATATTATAAAAATAAGAGTTTGTAGAGGATATTGAAGAATATCATTTCACAACATGATAGTTCAAACATTTATACCAACAAGTACGAAAGAAAACTTGTTCAAGTATTATCACACGAATGACTTAACAAGTAGACACATAGATAGACATGTATATGAACAAAACATGTTTTCAAATAGACACACAAATAAGAAAAACTAAAAGGATGAGGTCATATGATGCAACTAGCTTAAACAAGGCATGGTACGCATTCGAAAAACATTTGATATGAGAAATAAGAATATTCATACAAGAGCATGTTCCAAGTAGTTCAACCAAACACAAGCATAAGGAAGAAGATCATTTAGATTAGAAAATCAATTGCACTAACAATGATGCGAAGGATATGCGACAAAGGAGACAAATAGGCACGAGCTCTCTTATTGCATTTGAGTTCGTTTATTTATGAAAGATAAGTATCAAATTTGTTATATTGTTCCATCGCTTGTTTGTCGATTTTGGTTCTTAATTAAAATAGTAGCTTCAAAAGAAGACCTAGAACTTCTACAAGTATATTCCCCCCCACCCCCAAAAATACATAACATAAGAGCAAAATACAAATAAATCATGTGGCAATGTCATATAGGGACAAATGCAAAGATCATCAAACCATGTTAAGCCAGGGGGGGGGGTGTATAAACTAGGACAATTATACGAATAGATTTTAGTATAGCCAACAAGACAAGAACTATCAAACATAGATATATCCATATCAAATCATCATGTATTAAAATGACAAATTATGAGATCATATGAGACATCATATAAGAGACAAAATATGTAAGAATCATGTAAGTCATGTTTCAAAGCTCAACTTAGTATAACCAAATTAGAGCATGAAAGCAATTTAAAGAACGAAACAAAACCTTTCTAAAGATACACATTTTTTAATTAGACGAATAGTTATCAATCACTAAAATAATGACAAAGCAAATAATATAACAAGAACAATAATACAACATATATCTATCCAAAGCGAGATGCAATGATAGACTAAACAAAGGAAAGAACATATCTACGCTAGTTTAGGAAAATGAAGCATTAGAGGGGTTTTTTTTGGGGGGGGGGGGGGTGGGGGGGGTTATGGGAGATGGGGAACAAGATGGTGAACTACTGGTTAGGATGATTGACAAAGAATGAAATGACAATGTCACAATGTGTAGATAAATTTAACAAAGTATCCCATTTTTCTTTAAAAAATATTTAGAATTTTGGTGAAAACGCCATGATAAAAAAATTATCTTTTGTTATTATACTAAAAGTTAATAATAGTATTTTACAAATCTACTGAAACCATCTTTACATGAAGCTAAGCTCGATTTATATTTAAAGTAGCCGGTGGCACAACTCGCTAATTTCATTTAAAATGAATAGATTTTAATCAAAATATCCTAAAATGACCCAAATTTATACAAAACTTGTTGTTTTAATCTTATACACGGGTAAAATAACCGAATCTTGACTTCCATAACTTGAAATAACATGAAAAGCGTGTAGGCACTAACTTCCTAAACTCAGGTTGTTCGGCAAGTGGTATGTAATTACTATAGTTTGATATTTAGAGTATGTAATTTGGAATAATTACTTTTGAATGGGTTATCATACTATCGTTCGGGCTATCATAATTTAGAGGTCATGTAGTGAACGTATGAGTAGCCCCCAAGGACCCCCCCCAAAAACCCTTTAAATCTAAA
The DNA here is from genome assembly GCA_026074375.1 of Tanacetum coccineum. NCBI lineage: Eukaryota > Viridiplantae > Streptophyta > Magnoliopsida > Asterales > Asteraceae > Tanacetum > Tanacetum coccineum. Next base: position 7,258 of record BQNB010165145.1, on the reverse strand, counting down.
TCCACAACTCGTCGTGATACGAAACCCCGAATAGGCCTCATATGATTATGAAATTCCTCTTAATATAGTTACCTTGGTATTTATAAGTTATATGTGAAGGAGTAATTAACGAGAACTTCCAGAATTTATTCTTAGAATACGTGCTTAAATATCAAAGACACGCTTGGTCTAAATAAACCGCGGAATAGTTCTTTATGGGTTTTGCCAAACACTAGTTGTAACCGGTTTTAACCAAAACCATAACTTATTACTTTGACCCGCTTTTGAAAAGTATTTTAAAGATTACAACAAGAACTTCATTACACTTCAATCTTTACTTGAGTATTTCTGAAAGAAACATACCGTTGCCAATCCCACTTTGATGAGCATAATTTGTATCACAATTTTTTTTATCAAAACATTTTACTAGCATACTTAGTCTTATTTTTAATGTTTGATCAAGAAATTGAGATAATGCGAGAAGTTGACATAGCAAAAATAAAGGAAGAGATATATACCTATATGGGGTGTACGAGACCTAGCTTAAGCCTTATCGTGCAAAAACATGAAGACGACTAACAAACACATAAATATCATGGCATCTCAGACAACAAGATCACATATAGGATGAAAAAAAATATATGATACTAATAAGAATGCAACAAGTAAGCAATATCATAAACACATTATCAATCATATCATGACTATATGAATTTAGACAAACATTTACAAAATACATTTTTGACCACATGATAGGAGTTAACCACATTACTCCTTTAGACACCGTATTATTTCTTTTAAGAATCTAAATTGTCATACAAGCGAAGGAACATACAAGACATGTTTGACATTTATGTTTCATAAATAAGCAAGCTCAAATGCAATGAGAGATAAGCATACAATCATCATATAGGCGCAATGCAAACTAGAACGACTAATCATATAACATATCATACAAAAAATTCTTTTCGCCTTGCGATGAGTATGACGATGTATACCAAGCTTGATTAATGGCCAAATTACTTTATTTTCAAAGAAGGATGTATCAAAGTTCAAAGGATACCAACCAAAATTGCTCATCTCAAAGTTTAGGTTTCTAATGTTAATACAAACCTGAATTTTAGACACTTTGTGGTATTTTGAAAATTAGACTTACTTTAACTTAAAATCAGTACCTCTAACCTACTTTATTAGAAACTAGACTCAATTATTTTCAAAACGGTAGGTGGCACGACTTGTACGGATTTACGGTTAAGTTTTTATGACCTTTTGAAGTTGATCAAAAATCTGAAAAAGTTTCTGTAGAACCGGCTCGCCAGAACAGAACCGGCTTTAATAACGAACATAACCGCCTTTAATAATGAACAGAACCGCCGGTCTGATCGATTTTTACAAAAACGCATATTTTGACCCGACTAAAAGTTTTAACACTTGGTAGGCTTTAAGTAAACTTATATAATAAATTTTAGACATTATTCAAGCTTGTATAACAACGATATTCACGAATCAAGACTTCTAAGTATAAAGCAATGACATACTTTTCATATTAAGTCCTGCTTTTCGAAAAAAATTGATACATGGATCATACTCGGTTTTGAAAACCATTTGTTTTGAAAACTAGAGCAACCTGGCTCTGATACCAATTGTGGAAAACGTAGAGGGGGGTGAATATGTTTTCGATTAAAATCTAAAAATGTTTGTATCAAATCCCCGATCAATTGTGACTAATTGAAAAGTACCAAATATATATTATCGACTATAAGATAAGCAAGAATAACCAAGTAGTCACAACATAATTATAAACATCAAATCACAGCACAATCACAAGCATAAAATAAATAGAGAGTGACAAATAAAATAGAGAGCAAACCGAACATGATGATTTATAGTGGTTAGGTCATGGAGCTCCTCTCCGCCCTACTTCAATCCCCGAGTACCCAACTCGAGAGTTACTTCACTAGATCAACAAGCTCCCTTCTTGGCGGAGAAAACCTTACACAACGTTGCTTACACTTTATCCGGTACTAAGCTAAATACCGAGTCCTAACACCGGTAGAACCAACCCATCGTCGCTTACACTTTATCTGGTACAAAGCTAAATACCGGGTTCTTACACAAAGGGTAGAACCAACCCAAAATCGCGTTATGTTTTATGGCCCAACATAACAAACCTTGTGTTTTATGACACAAACACATAAACTATCTAGTCTAAATCAAATGATACAAAGAGATGATACAAATGTGTATGTAATGATGATCCAAGACAAATGTGTCTAATAGATTTGAATGCCTAATCTAAATAAACTTCCAATGTTAGAAAGCCTTTAAAAGGATGATGATGATGAGATCTCTAATCATGTAATACTGCATATAGTGTACGCTTTGTGGTGGATGACAATACTCATTCTTGAACGATCAACATATGGGTATGCTAGGTGGAGCTGAAAATGGCAAGATCTTCAATCTTGCTTTGGTGGACCATCAAAAATTACCTTACAACAAAATGAAAGTTTAGAGCAAGGTAGAGATCATATGCAAAAATGAAAATGATTAATGAAGGTGTTCCTACATATCTAAATGGCTGGAAACTAGAGAGAAAGTATGTGTGAAAGGGATGAGAAAATGGTGAGATTTGGCATGCTATTTATAGGCAAAATTCTGCATTGAACGCCCAGTTCCGCCGGTTCCATTATAAGCATGGAACCGGCCAGTGTTCCTGAAGGGAACCGGCCTACAGTACCCAAATTCAGATTTTGGGATAAAAAATCTTATAAAATCTTATGCAATCTTCAAAGATTATGGCTAGATTTGGAAAGATATGATGTGACAATACATAAAGGTCAACTATATGATGATGTGCTGCTTGATGTAAAACACAAATTGTACTATATTTTACTTAAGTAAACTTGTGTATTTAAAATAAAAAGGATTAGTTATGAGGCTTGCCAAAGTGATTTTTGTTTAAATAAAGTACATATAGATTCAAAAAGTGAATGAGGGTTTTTTATTTTTGTTTTGAATCCAAAAATAAAAAGCAACATAACAAACATGTTCAAAAAGAAAGAAAGAAAAACCAAAAACTGTTTGTACATACGAAGACTCCGAGAGCGGCGAGATGTGATGATGTAAGTTGAGACAATATATGATAACTAGTACTGTACATTTAATGTTATATATTTTACAATTTATATATTTTGTCAAAATCAACACGAAAGATAAAGTGTAGATTAAATATCGTAAGAATTATTTGGCTAGCTAACAATGCCATAAGAGAAGTAGGAGTCCAAGTTAAGCTTGGCTCTTTTATTGCTAAGATAGAATACACAGAACTATCATTTTATATTAAAAGAATACAAATCAATTTCAAAAAAAACATCCGTGGATAGAACTAAAATTAACCAAATTAATTATTTAGGAAACTAAAATTGTATTATATGCCCAAAGTGATTAAATAAACCATCCTTATACAAACATGAAACTAAAATGATCCCCCTTGTAATGGAGGGAGCAAAATGACAATTGTGTAAAATTAAAACAAGTCCACTAGGGATACACAAGTGATATTCGCCAATAGCTTCAACTGATGCACAATGACCATCGCCCACGTACAGACTTAAAGTTCTCGGCTTTTGTTTCCTACTTCATTGAGACCGCGAGTAGTTATACAAGATGTGAGTACCACCAACCATATCATAAACCCAAGATTACTATGAAAAGGATAGAGTTCTAATTGTTGAAAATACCTAATTCTAGCCCTTGAGATAGCTTCTTCTTTTTCATCAACTCGGCGAGATAAATGGGACAATTCCTTCTCCAATGACCTACTTCACCACATTGGTGGCAGATCGCTTCCTTTGCTGGATTATCCTTCTTGGGTGTTGGAGGATTCTTAGGTTTGGGAGAAAAAGGTGGCCCTTGCACAGGTACATAGCCCATCTTTTCTTTGCCTTTCCCTTGATTCCCTTGCGCCTTATGCTATTTTCTTTTTGGTTTTCAGGACCCATTCCTTCACTTATATGCATGTATTTCAGGGGCATATTCTTTTTGTGGATGATTATGCACAACTAAGCTTTAGCATAGCATGAAACACAGTCACGGTCTCCCCATGCTCTGTATGTTATAATTATGCACAAAACTATCATAATTCCTTCGCAGAGAGACAATATTTAGGCTACAGTAAGGATTTGTGTCATGGCATGACCGAGACGGTCCAAGATTGTCTAGTATAACTCTTTCATTTTTTAGAACGTCAGTAGCTACAGAACCTGTCCTTTCTTGTTTACACGCGTGGAATTCTCGCACGGTCTGAAGAAGTTCCTGATCTGCCTATTGTACATACAACGTTTTTAGTTCCTTTAGCATATCATATGCACCAAGGTGCTCCAGATTCTTTTAGATATTTAGGTCCATGGTCATAAGCATAAGCCCATCAATTTCATTTGAAGCCTTGACCCACGCAGTGTGGGTGTTCAGGACATCCGGAGGGATTACTTGTCCTTCAGTAGGAATGCTATAGCAAGGTATTTGGCTGCTCCAAGTATGGTACCTTGTCCTTCCAACTTCTAGCCACAATCGAAGATTGCGGTACCAGTCCATGAAGTTGAGTCCAATTAATTTTTGTTTTTCAAAAAATGTCCTTGATAACAAATTGTTTACTACGGTGGTAGTCATCTACATTTAGAAAAAGTTCAAATTTATCAGTATTTATGATAATTAAATTCTTAATAGAATTAACTACCCAATTAATTTACTAATTAAGACTAAGATCCTACTTAACCTCCCACTTATGACCAGAGGTCTGACTAGTGAGTAATAAGTAGGGGCAAAAGTAAGCGACTAGAGTAAATTACATTATAATGCAAACTCTTAGGATTTAATAAGACAATCATAACGATTAGTAAATCATATAATAATGTCATGAACATGTTTAGTTCTCATCTTATGCATCTAGTCCGAGGTCTAACCAGGTAACTGGCATAGTCCCCCAGCAAGAACGAGCAAAAAAGCCAGAGTCTGACCAGTGGAAACCAAATTGCCTTGGGTTGGAAATGACCCTGAGAGTCCTTATCCAGAGGGGCCAAACCAATGCACGTGTTCTTGGTTGGGTGGCATTGACTTAAAATTTTCATAGGGGTATTCACATAAATGTGTTAAAAGCGTGTACAAAGAGGCATGCAAAACAACTTTGTAGCACTAATTTTAAAAACCTTTATAGTTGACATTGTAGTGATACATTGGTTCACGGTAACTCCAATCGAACGCACAAAGAAGCGGAGAACCAGGTCAGCGCGAAGCATATTAAAAACCTGGATTCTTTAGAATGTCCGCCTTAAACTTCTCTTATAGTTTGTTCTAGTGATGAGACTTCTATCCCAATAATTCATAATGACTAGTATTTTAATTTTATCAAGAATCAATTTTTTTATAGTCTAAGTCCTTATTAATTTTCTCAAAAAAAAAGTTTTCCATGAAACAAATAACAGGTCACAATGAACATGATTTAGGCGTGTAATTAATAGGCTGGTTTTAATCATCTTTTACTATAAGTATTAGTCCATATTGCATACATATTAGGCGTGTAAACGAGTAAACAAGTAAAATATGCACATAAGTAGACGAATACTAAAGATGATATTAAACATACAAGTAAACATGTAAAATCCAAGTTCTCTTGCGAGTCTTCCCCAAATGGAGAACCAAAGACCGCTCACTAGGTTTCATCAATGTGCCTAGATCGCCCCATTCATCACGAAAGTGATTGAGTAGGTCTTGTGGCCATAATAGAAAACACAATCACACTAAATATTTAAAAGATCTAGTTTCAAAAATAAAAGATTTTATTACTAAAAATAAAATCAAGATCTTTTAGATATGTAGTGTGATCAATTTTCCTAAACAATCATTAATAAAAAGGAAACTAATCTACTAAATTAACAATTTAATTTAATTCCTTTTTAACCTATATTAACAATTAATAGTTTTCAAGATCTAGATCTACAATATTTTATTAATTACGACAAGAATTTGCATAATCTTTGTCATATTTGCAAGAATCACAATAAATAAAAAATATAATACGATATCAGATCAAGCATATGAATTACAATCTAGGCTGTAACAATTCAAGAATGCTATAATTCAAAACGAATCTGTACCCTAATGCCAAAATGAATGACTCTGTATGGCCACAATTGGGATTTAACAAACTAGGTAACCAAGTTAGCTACGAGTACGCAGCGGAATGGATCTAGTTTTAGCACAAAGATTAACACATAATAAAAGGGAATAAACTAACCTTTACCCCCCACCCCCCCCCCCCCCCCCCCCCCCCCCCCCCCCCACACCCCCCCCCCCCCCCCCCCCCCCCCCCCCCCCCCCCCCCCCCCCCCCCCCCCCCCAACCCCCCCCCCCCCCCCCCCTACCCCCCCCCCCCCCCCCCCCCCCCCCCCCCCCCCCCCCCCCACCCCCCCCCCACCCCCCACCACCCCCCCCCCCCCCCCCACCCCCCCCCCCCCCCCTCCCAACCCACCCCCCACCCCCCCCCCCCCCCCCCCCCCCACCACCCCCCACCCCCCCCCCCCCCCCCCCCCCCCACCCCAACCCCCCCCCACACCACCCCCCCCCCCCCCCCCCCCCCCCCCCCCCCACCCCCCCCCCCCCCCACCCCCCCCCCCCCCCCCCCCCCCCCCCCCCGCCCCCCCCCCCAATTAAATCTAGGCATGTACAATTCAAGACATGATAGAATTCCAAACGTGTAACCCTAATGCCAAAACGAGTTGACTCGTGATACCACTGTTGGGATTTAACAAACTCGGTAACCAAGTTAACTACGAGTACGCAACGGAATGGATCTAGTTTTAGCACAAAGATCAACACATAATAAAAGGGAATAAACTAACCTTTAAGCCTTAGATCCTTAAAACGAGCTAGCAGTTAAATTATCGCCTCTACGGTTGCTCACATAAACACATCAACCAAGTATGCCAAGTTGTCTAGCCTTGACTTCACGAACCAAACACCTTGTGTTGTAGTCAAATTCCAAACGCGCCCTTTGAGCTAGAACCGAAAACCAAGTAAACTGAATAACCTTGAACCGAAAATCGTCAAACCCTAATTAGGGTTTTACTCTAATTCGGTTGAACCGAATACAAGCAAGAGCAAGGAGAACCACCGAAACGAACACCACGTGTGATCTTGAATCGCCAATAACTGAGAAACAAGAAAACCGAAAACTCTTAAGGGTTTTGGATCGAATTCGGTTGAGGGAAGAACCGAAAAT
>BQNB010165143.1:0-14253 GCA_026074375.1 Tanacetum coccineum | reverse complement strand
ACGATTGAAACAATAGAACAATCATTTAGGTTTTTAAGCTTTTTACACAATATTTTAAACTTTTCTAAGACATCATCCTTAGACTCTATAAATACAACCCAAGTGTAGTTTGAATGATCATCAACGATCATCAAAGTATAGAAGTTGCCTCTGTAACTTTGAATAGGAGATGGACCAACCAAATCTAAGTGTAATAACTCTAAAACCCTAGTAGTTAACATTTATTTCCTAGTCTTATTGTTTGCATTACCTTGACTCCCTAAACCACACATTATCACAAAAGTGTCTTTCAAAGCTCAACTTTGGTAGGTACCTTACTAGCTTGTTAGAAGCTAAGTTTTGAACTAACCTTATATTGGCGTGACCTAACCTCCTATGCCAAAGCGTTGAGTTATCCACCATGGATGCAATACAAATTTATTGTTTGGAGTTATCTCCCAATTTGCAAGTATATAGACCATTTCTCCAATGTCCTTTAGCTAGCGTTTTATTATTTTTATCAATAGTACAATCTTCTTTAGTAAAGCTAACTAAACAATCATCATCACATATTTGACTTATGCTAATCAAGTTAAAAGCTAGAACACCAACATGCTCAACATTGTTAATTGTAATAGAGTCATGAGAAATATTACCTCCACCGATGAATTTGCCCTTTAGGTTGCTCCCAAAAACAACATGTCCACCATCATACGCCTTATACGAAGCAAACAATCTTCTATTCCCGGACATGTGCTTAATTCAACCACTATCCACAATTCAATCGTCCAATAGTAGATCGCATTTAAGACACACCTACAAGCAAATATGAATTCAAGGTCGTGGTATCTATTTTTTTATGGGTCCATTGTGGTTTGAAAATATAGTGCCCAAGTTAACCATTCTTGGGTTTTGTAGTAAGACACATAGTTTATGTAGGCCATACATTAAAAACGAGGGCCAAGGCTTGTTTTGAAAATCATGGAAGTTTTGAAAGTTTGGTCCCACGGTCCAAGGTGTTTTTGGACTTTAATTTGGGTAGGAGTTTTCTCTTCTTTGGAAGGTGCTAGATTGATGATGCAAAGACCTTTAGATTTTATAAAAACTTCATCTATCAGAATACCGGTTGTTTTGAAAAGAAGGTCTTCGAGCGTATGAGTTTGAAGGTCTCATATGTGGTGTGGGTAAAAGAGGTTTAGGGTCAACTCAAGGTCGTGTGTATCCAAGTCCATTGTGAGAGCCTGAGTGATGTCCTTGGTGCGTTTTTTCCACTCTTCTAATGGGTGCTTGAGGACCTTGAGTGTTTGAAAAATAAGTTTGAGGGACAATGGGTTTAACAAAGCTAGTTGATGCATTTTCTTTTTGACTTTGTTTTACAAACTCTATTGGTTTGTTTGGACTTGCGGAAGTGGTTTTATCATTTTTTGAAAATCCTAGGCCTTCCTTATCCTGGGACAATTTTTGACGACTTAACATATCGTCTAAAGCAATGCTACTTGATTTGAATTCTTTAAAATTCAATGCTTCATCTTAAAGTTTAGAAACATTGCACTTTAAAGAGTCAACCTCTTTGGTGAGTACATCACAATTTTTGCAAGGTTCAGTCACCTCTTTATTGTTTGCAAGTTTCTTTACTTCGATTTCAAAATCATTGATTTTACTTAAAAGTTTTGAATTTTTATTTTCAAGAGAGCGTTTTTCTTTCAAAAGTTTTTTAAAAGTTTTAGTAAAATATTTGTTAAACTTTAGGAGTTCATCATTCTCCTTTTGCAAATCAATAATATTTAAATCAATATTAGAATTAGATGGTTTGGATACTACCTCTTGAGAGTCAATAGCCATGAGACAAGTTGCGTCATTTAGTAGTTCGTCGCCATCCTCACTATCGCTACATGTTCCTCGAATAAAAGTCATGTTCTCCTTTAGCTTCCTATACTCACTAGCGAAGTGGCCTTCTATCCCGTAATTGTAGCAAGCCCCTTTTGGCTTTGAGCTTTCACCACCTTTGTTTTTAAAGCTATTACCATAACCTTTTCCAAACCTATTGGTACCATTCCAAATCGATTGGCGCGCCTGAATCGATTACCCTTACGGAAGAACTTGTGAAAGTTCTTAGCCAACAAACTAAAGGCTTCGGCTTCTTCTTCTTCATCTACATCTTCATCGCTTCCTCCTTGACTATCACTATCATCACTAGTTTGATCCCTAGTGACTTTAGCTTTGAGAGCTAACGACTTAACCTTTTCCTAAGTAGTTTTGGAAGCTACCCAATCATTATCCAAAGCCATTTCATAAACCTTGAGGTTAACAATTAGCTCATCAAGAGGAAGTGTATCCAAATATTTGGCTTCTTCAATGGCCGTCACCTTGGCTCTCCATTTCAATAGAAGAGCACGAAGAAACATTCTTATGTGACTAATGCTTGAGTAGTCTGGATCTAATGATTTTAGACTAGTGACAATAGCGTTGAATCGAGTGAAGCCGCGATCAATAGTTTCTCCATTAGAGATTGATAACTTCTTATATTCTTGAGTGAGAAGATCAATCTTGCAATTCTTGAATTGTGAATTGCCTTGGTGATTAATGATGAGTGTACACCAAATCTCCTTGCCGGTTTTACACATGAAGACTCGCTCGTACTCTTTGCAAGGTAGAGCATTATAAATAGTCATCTTGGCTTCATCATTCTGGCCAAGTTGTTTCTTCTAACTTTCCTTGAGAAGTTCATACGGCGTTTCTTTCTTCTCCTTTGTTTTTAAATCTTCAACTTCAAAGTAGAAATCACTATTTTGAATGACTTGCCAAAAGTCAATGTCTTTGGACTTCACATAAATCTCAAAGCGGGCTTTCTAAAAGCAAAACCCATTAGGTTCTAGAAAAGGTGGTCTTTGCATAGAACACCCCTCAATATAGTTCTCTTGAGCCATGGATCCTTACTCTACTTTTTTAAAATCGAGGTTAGAATTTCAAACTTTACAAAAAAGAAGTTTTCAACTTAAGATGACTTCTCGGGAGGTTTTAATGCTTTGAAAACTTGAGTAAGCCACTCTGATACCAATTATAGAACCATAGAGGGGGTGAATACGGTTTCCTTGACTTCTTAGAAGTTTATAAAACTTCAAGTCTTAAAAAATCCGAGTGGTGTATTAATCTACTTTGCAATAAGAATAATAAGTAGATATAGAGAAGAAGAGACACCACGATATATACTGGTTTGGGAAGGGGGTTTAGTCCTTTCGTACATCCAGTTATGAATCCACGACATCGATATTATTCCTAGTATAATCCTTATAGTAGATTACAAACCATATTACAATTTAACTCTACTGACTTTCAATAAAGCTTGGCGCATACACAGAAGAGTTACTACCTATGGTAATCCGCCCTCGGAATCCACCCCTAAGAACCCGTGATTCGACTTAACCTATAACTCTAAAAGCCTTCCCTTTGGAAGCTTTCCAAAACCCCAACTAGATCCCCAATGATCTAGGCTTGGTCCCAGGGATACAGGACTCCCCTTGCAACTCGATTAATAAAATATAGTTTGATTTAAGAATCAAAACCCTAACCTAGCCTAGAGACTCGATTCTAATAGAAAGGGTATGAGAAAGAAGACCATCGACAAAACACACAAGTATGGATTAGGTACTTGTGTGGCTCTCTTATAGAGATGTTTACACTTCAATAGAATGATAAGATAAGAAGATTATAACACTCTGATTCTTAGACTTAGAGGATTAGAGAAGAGAAAATAGATGAAAGAATGTTTTCAAGAGGTGAGGAATACAAAGGCCAAGGGTAGGTATTTATAGGCCAATGATCCCAAAATGTGAAAAACATTTCAAGTCTAGCATGTTGTGCACGCGTCAGCGCATGGTCAGCGCGCCAGTTTCTTGAATTTGTTTTTCTTCGGGATCTTGGCGTTTTAAATACCCGCACTTGTTAAACCCTCAATTGTACTTCACAGTATGACCTTTCAATCATTTTTATACTCAAGGTCAACCAACTCAAATAGCCATTTGATAAAAGGTTTGTGAAGTATTAAAAGCGTTTTGCTTATCCGATGTAGTAACGAGAGAAAAGAATTATCAAAAGGGGTATTTTGGGTATTCGTCAAGTGGTAACTAGCCTAGTTAGGATCCAACTAAAGCTTAGAAATGGATAGTTAGAAACCAAGGCAATTATTAGAATATTCCTTGCTTGGCGAGAAAGGGGGAAAGATTTGAAATTTGAATTTCAAATTCTTTAAACACATGTTAGATAAGAGAGGATGAGTTGTGTGTGAGTTGTTGATGTGTCGTTGTGCATAGGTATTATTTATTATCAAGTTTTACTATTTATATTTTGTCGACTTTACCTAAAATCAACACTAACGGACAGTGTACCCGATCAGTTGTAGCTTCGTTGTTAAGTAGGGTGTCGATCACTAAGAGTGAGAGCGTTAATTCTTAATTCTATCAGTATTTTAGTTACTTAAGTTAATCCTATGTTAGTCCATTCTATGTTAATCTAAGTTAAACCTAAAACTAACGGATAAAGGAGGTTTTTAGCCTGAGATACTGACACATGTTTTGGATTACTAAAGTAAAGACAATAGGGAATAACACACACAAGTTGATAGTCTAAAGATAGAGAAGCGGTCAAGCCTAATGTAAGGAGAACGTACTAACCATGTTTAATCTAATATAATGTTGGTTTTATTTATTGGTGAAATAATTGTCTTATTGTTGTTGATATATCATTCCAAGATTTAAGTAGTACTTCTTCCTAAAACCTAGACATGCTAATTTTGTCACAATTAAACACATCCGCATAAAGCAATCATGGCTGATTATAATCTATCTAGGAGACAATACTGGTGAATATTGAAACCTAGCTCATCAAGGCTTTACCCACTTATGTTTAATCGAATTATATATGCTGGTAGGCTATGGTCCGTAGTTATCCAAGCAAGGTCGTAGGATGCATTTGTAAATCCTAAGTCACCACTTAGCTATACCACCCTTTATAAGAGGGGGAAACACTAGAGAGTTAAATTTGTAGTCCTATGGTTTCAGAGTCACATATAACCTATATGCAGTTTTATCCCAGATTCTAGATTACTTGGTATGTCTCACTAGTTCCAGTTGAATGATAAATTAAACCACATAATCAAACATAAACGAATATGAAGTGATAAACACAATCAACACACAACAAATAAGAATGCAATCAATATACAAAAACCAAACATTAAATTATCATAAACATGGCTAATACCTAAAGGTATTAGCCAATAACCATTGTAACGAATACAAATGTCATAGGCGAACGATTAAGGTAAACTAACCAAAAACCGAACGCGTATTTAGAGTATAGATTATTACAAGGGTTCTCCTTTAGATTGAGATATGTTGTAGGACCTTCTTGCTTCTTTTCTCTTTTTTGAACTTGGTGGTTAAAACCCTAATTGCACACTTTAGCTCTCTTCAAATTTGTATTTTAGAGTTTGTGTTTATAGTGTCTGGAATTACGTTGGCACGCCGTATTGAAGATGCTCCATACGGCGTATTGGGATTTCTTGGAGAAGGGACCACGATAAATATCTTCCAAAATATTCTTTAACCGCCACATGCATACGGCGTATAAATCTCTAGGATACGGCGTATTGGTCATCAAATCTTCGTGGTTGCTTGGTATGTGTGTAATTACACATACCTTTTACCTTTAAAATCGACCCTAAAAGACCAAAAACGCACTTAAAATGCCAAATATATGCTTGTTTTGCTAATTGTGTTGTGCAGGAACGGATATCAAACAAAAAGACGAAAAAACCAAGCAAAAACGGACAAAACCGAGCGCAGAATGGAAAAGCGTGGAAAAGCAAAGTCAAATCAAAGCAAAAGTCAACCCGAAAAAAGTCAACAGTCAAAACCGGAGCCGACACCGAAGAATACTTAATGGGTCAAACCCGGACCCATCTTATGGGCCGAGAAAGCCCATTAGTATAATACATGAAGACTTTGAGCCCAATTCAAATACAAAAGGCCCAATACCTTGTTAAACCTTCACAGACCCATAACCGAATCCAAGCCCAATATCTTCTAAAGACCAAAATGAACTTGGAGGGGCATTTCTGCCAACCCTCCAAAGTTTACCACTACAAGGACGAAATTTGCAATAACAACAATAGAGCTCAGGGACTATGATTGCCAAAATCCCAAAGTTACACACCACCAAGGACCATACATGTAATACTCATATATAGATTCAGGGGCTCACCTTGCCTTTTATCCAAACTTTCCCCTGCCCCCAATTTAAAAAAAACGTTTAAGAACCCTAACCCTAAATACCATTTCCCGCCAATTCAATCACACCCCCCATCACTTTCACACCTCGTTTTCCCTGCAACACCAGTCCAAACCTGTCACCACCACAAAACCCCACACCCCCACATGGGATCCCAAAACTTTAAACCCTCATTGGTTGAGCACCATCACACTCGGATTGAAAAAAGAATAGATGGCCAGGATGGATTTGCTTGGAAGACACACAAAAATAAAGGGTCATGATGAAGTCTTTGTTTCTTCTCACAAGACAAACACAACTAGCACAATGAATTGAAGACTCAGCCTTATTTAAAGAAGAAGAGAGATGAACAGTAGAGGTGTGTAGGAGTAGCTTAGTGTAATTTAGTATAGGTTTATTGCTTCTTTTTCCAGCTTATTTATCACTTATTGTATTAAAAATCCAAGCTTTGTACTCTTTTGATGAATTAAAGTAATTTTTAAGCTATATTGCTCTGCCATCAATGTTTACTTATTCACTTAAGCCACTTTACTGTTCAACAGCTTATTAATGTTTATCAGTTCTCATCTTTTTCTTTTTTGCCTTATCTCAGCCTAATGTGCCTGTAATTTGTATTAGAGACCATTATGAATGTTTAAATTCATGCTTAAAGTTAAAACTGCCCATGTTAGTTAAAATAGCTTATAAGGATAGCTTATTAGTCAGTGCTCATTTTCTGTTTCTTTCTGCTTAATTATGCTTATTTTGTCTTTAATATGCTTGTTTGATCTTAAAATGTTCATACTTTAGTCTATTTTAAGCTTAACTGTATAAATAGATTTTTAAGGGAGTGTTTGGCACAGTTTTAAAATGGGTCAAAAGCTGTGTGAAATGGGTTGAAGTCTTTTAGAAATCTTCGGTGAGCTGATTCATGGTCATTTGGTTTAGTTTATCAAAAGTTTTCAGTTTAAAATCAATTTTTCAAGTCTTTCCTAAGTTTTCTTAAAACTGTTTTAGTCCAAAACTTTTTTTTAAGCTTATCTAGTTAAGTTGATATAAGCAGCCTATGAGACTTGATTTGAGTCTCATTTGAATGTCAAGAGTTGCATTTCATAGTATTTCAGTTCACCTTTGTTTTTAAATCAATCTGTCAAAAAAAATTCAGTTAAGTTTTCTTTTTATTTTTTATTCAAAAAGCCCTTTTTCCAACTCAAAAACCAGCAGCTTTTTATGAATTTTAAGCCATGATCTTTTGCTAATAAGCTCACCCCAAATCACTCTTAATCTGTTTTTCATTAGTTTTAGGTTTTGAGCTTATTTGAGAGCTTTTTCATAAGCTCTAAATAGCCATTTGTAGATTGCACTAAGCACCTCCCCTGGTGCTAAACCACCAATTGCAGCCCTACTTTTTTAGCTTATTTCCCATTAAGCCTTAGTTTTTTTTGATATTTAGATAGTCAGTAGGTTAGTCCATAAGTCCTTAGCTTTTTAGGGTTTAAATTGCTTTTTAGTTTGCTTAATTTTAAAGATAAAAGTCCCCTAGTTGCTGCCTTTGTACGCTTAGTTTAGGAGTTAGCTTAATTTCATTTCTGGCTTACTTAGTTATTTCAACTTGCTTATTTTTGGTCTTAGTATGCTTATTATTTGTCCTATTTTATATATCAGTGCTCATTTCCAATCCTAGCTTAATGAATGCTTAAAAAAAATCAAAAAGCCCATTTAGCCTTTAAGCTAATTTAAGCCTACTGTCCACTTTCAAGTGCTTATTTTGGCTTATTCTTAGCTTTTCATGAAACCTGGTAGTTAGAAAAAATGATAAGCTCCATGAGCTTCTTAGGTTTGTATAAAAAAAGAATTTGTCCTTGCGTATTTGTCCTCAATTTTAGGCAAGTAACAGTTTAGCTCATTTAAGCCATTAGGGCAAAAGAAAAAAAAAGAGTGTGTTCTGCCTTTTGTGCTTATTTTCCCTTCTTATTTGTCATATTTGTAAAAAGTTGTAGTTTTAAAATTTGCTTATTCTTGTGTGTTCTATAAGTTTGTAAAAAAAAGAAAAAAAATTACTGTAGCAATAAAAAAAAGGGGTGGGAGTGGGACTCGAACCCATCCCCTCACACTCACAACACAACACTCTTACCACCCGGCCCGGCAGGGCTATCCAACCTTATGTTGCAAAATTTAATTCAAATACTCACTTTGGCCTTTTTGCTATAAGCTCTTCCCAGCTTATTTCGAGCTTATTTATAAGCTCATTCTCGGGTTTCTTATTTTTCTTAGGATAGTCATAGGGTAAAGTAATTTTAGTAATTTTTTCAGAATTTTTAAAAATAGTTTAGTATTTTTTATAATTTAATTTCGTTAAAAGTTTTAAAATATCATAAAAAAAACAAAAATTATCAAAAAAATATTTTTCTTGTTTAGGAAATTTTCTTTAGTCATAATTTATGTAGGAAAAATATAAAAACTTTCGTAGGGTTAATTTTACAAACTTTTGATTTTTAAAGAACGGGGCTCGGGTACGGTTCTTGTCTTGACTCATTTTTGGGTCAAACGCCCTTTGTTTTCAGTCTAGTCTTTTTCATTCTTCATTATTAGTTCCCTAGAGTAGTTTAGAAGTAAAAATTTCTTTTTAGGGTTAATTTTGAAGATTTTAGGTTTTTGACCCCTTGTTCGGGATTCCTGCTCTCGTTTTTCAGCTTAATTTCATAATTTTTAGGTTTTTCTTAATCGTTTTTGTTTGTTATTGTTTAACTTAACTTTCCACACTCTCAAATCATTTCTCTCATTCAAACTCCAATCTTCCGACTGTATCGATTCTCCAGCACAGCCTCGTTGGGATAAACGACCAGGGAACATTCTATACTACTTCTCGGTTTTATTGATTATGTTTTTAAATTATACTTACTATATATTTTATATTCTATTATATATTATATATATTAAAAGGTGTGGTTTAAAATTATCAATCAAAATTTTGGCGCCGTTGCCGGGGAGGCTGTGAAACGATTTTCGTGTTTGTTTGACGATTAGTGTTTGAAGACCCTTCCCTCGTGAAGTTAATTTTCCTGTTTGTGAATATTTTCTTTTATTTATAAAAATATAAAACACAAAAATATTTTTCATTTTCTTTTATTAGTATTAGTATAATATAAAATCCAAAAAAAAATCAAAAATATAAAAATATTATCCTTAATTATCAATAAAAATCATCATCAATATAATGCTTTCACCTGAAGCATTATCATAATAAGTTCCCGGACAAAAGATTTAAAACTTGCCTTTGTGTCACTTGTGAAATACGGCTCACCTCTAACTGATAAACAAACTATAAGAGGGGTATAAGGAGGGTTGTTCCTAGAAACTACGACCCGAAAGGAGAAGGTTTTTAATAGCTTTGCGCTTTCCCGCTCCTCCGCTTTATCCTTTGTGCGATGTTCTTTTTAAAAGACTCCCGAGAAACGAGTTGATTATAGGTTTAAGTTGTTCTTATCTCTTTTGTCCCGTTAATAAAATATTTGCTTAAAAAACTCGAAAAACCAAAAATAATCTTCTTTTTCTTCTTATCCATTTAATTCTTTTCTAACCCTCCATTGTTTAATTCTTATGGCGTCACTCCGATCGTCGATCGAAATCCCCTTTAACCAATAAAGAGTGTTCATCTTGTGGAAATTTGCACCCAAAGAATTGTGGTTGTCCAAAAAGGAGGAGTCTGAAGACAAGATCTTGTTCCCATACCCGACTAGTCTCAACGAACCCCTTAAAAATTGAAAAGATTTGTCTCGATGTGGAGCAACCGCCGGTTCATGGTCTATATTGTCGACAATGTGCTCTAATAACATATACGAAAGACAATGGAGGAAGTTTTCAAAAGACTTCCAAGACACTTCCAAGTCATCCAATGACGATGCTAACTTTGTTAATCAAGAGCCATTCGTTGTCAAACAAGACCCCGGTGTAAATTGTACATAAAGTCCTCCACAAATTAACCACAATTGTTGTTACGAGTGCGGTGATTCTTAGAACGATACTTTTTGTCAACGATGTACTGGTAAGTCTTAGTGGGAAAGTGCTCATTATAGTTACAATTGTCCACCGCAAATTCCGATTATCTCTATCCGGAACCTTGCAACAATCAAAACCTAATGAGATCCCAACAAAAAATTTGCAAGGTTAGCAACCACCAGTCTTTTTGGTACGTGCCAAAACATTGGTTGTAAATGAATATGATGGAGTTTGTTTTTATTGTAAGTGTCTTTGGAAATGGAACACCAATCACTTTTTCAACTCCGTACTCTTCTAACGACTCTCCAAGTTTTGCAAACCACCCTCCACAAAATTTTCAGCAACAATATCCTTGTTGTGAAAATTGCTTGGGTCCTCATGAAACTTACCAATGTCAACCAATGAATGAAGACATTATCATGAGCAAAATTCGTGCTAGATTATATTTCCTTTTGGTTTTGACCAATTTTCAACCCCAGCAATATCCCATCCATCATACCAATCTTCAATTCCCAAAATGAGCTTCTCTTAATCCCTAAAATGAGTTTTCTAAAATGAGTTTCTCAATTCTCAAAACAAGCTTATGGAGCAAATGACATCCCTATGTGATATGGTTGGTCAAATTATGCAAAGGAAGGAATAAGAAAGGCGAATTGCGGAGGAGCAAGCGGCTAAAGATCGATATTGGAAGATTCCCATTTGCTACGATGATGACGATGACTATACCATTGCAATCACACCCGTCTTAACAACCAAGGAGCCCATTAACTCTCTAAGTATGGGGGACGAACATCTTGACACTATTCCGGTAACAGAATCGGACCAAGTAATAAAGTCTAGTGTTGAAAACCTTGTCCAAATCCCAAGTGAGTTCGAGGGTATTCCTGACAGTGTGTGTGATGTGCCTTTTTGTAACAATCCTACCCCTCTTGAAGCTTTCAAAGAACATTCTGAGACTATCATCAATTCCAACAATGATTATTTTTCGAGTGATGACGATTCTTATGAGAACATTGATTATGTCGATGCATCACCTCCCGATGCTGAGATCGTCAGCTTAGAGGCGGTGGAGATTGTTATCCCGGAAGTTGGAGGGATTGATACCGATATTCTTCTAACAATCAAAGACGATATCCTTCGTGAAAAATTGTTGAATGTCAATCTTCTTATTGCTAACATCGAAGCATTAAAAGATAATCCCGCTCCATCTTCCGATGTTATGACCAAGTCTTCCTCCACATCTCTTAACCTTTTCTTGGAGGAGACTAACACCTTTGATAATTCTTCACCCGAATCTGAAACTTTCTGCTTTGATTTGGAAGAGAATAGTAGTGGCAGTACCACTACCCGTTCTGATTATTCTCTTCCGGATTATGAAGCTTTCTATTCTGATGACGATCATATTAAAGAAAAGAGTAGTGGCAGTACCACTACTCATGCTGATTTTTCTCAATATGATTCGTTCATCTTTGATCTTTCGATCAATCCATTTCCTCCTGCCGATAGGAGTGATTTTTATCATGAGGAGTTCGCTGATGAACTTGCTCACATCATATCTCCACCGGAGTATGATCATTTTTGCTTTAAGATTGAGCCCGAGCTGGGCAATCTTACTATGGATGTGGTGAATGATATTTTTCCAACAAGAGAACCCAGAGTTCATGTGCCTAATGTTTTACCCACCCATCCCACCATTCACCTGGATATGGATTTCTTACTTTTAAGTGAACCTCTCTTCGCTTATATTGTATGGATCTTTCTTCCTTTTCTTACGTATCCAGTTGCTCCTCCATATCTTCTCTCCCGTAGGAATGAAGATACCATTTGTAACCCCGGCATCTCCATTTATCATTCTTTTATGCAGGGTGTATCTTATCGGAGTGGAACTTTCATGAAATTTAATGTTTATCCAAACCACTTGAATGAAAGTCCGATGAAGATTTTGTCTTCCACTTGCTCCCTCATGGACCAATAAATTCGGGATCGAGTCGAGCTTGTGACTCGGTTAACAAAAACAAGGCGCTTCGTGGGTGGCAACCCATGCTTATCCATTCTATCTTCTTTCTATTTGCTAATAAGTGTTGTGTGTTGTGTTGAGGCTCGCCTCTTCTATTATCTGTATTTTGTGTTTTATGGTTTATTGTCCAGGATGTCCCAGATTTTTGAAGCCTCTCATGCTCGTGGTTTTGTCCTTCGATCACTCGAGCTTCGAATCCTCAGCTTCATTTGGGAATCCGGTATCCTAATCTTATCGACTAACGTTTATCTTTAACATAATTCATAAACAGCTTAGGATTTACATAGAGACCCTTCATAAAACATTGAGGACAATGTTTAATTCTAGTATGGGAGGATCTTCAATTTGATTGTGCCTGCAGCCGTTGTTTTCACGTAATCCCGTTTTTACCAACAAAAATTCAAAAATTAAAAAAATTAAAAAATTTTCAAAAATAAAATAAGTGTTTTGTTACATTTTTGACTTTCTTGCTGGGTAGAATAAGAATAAATTTTGACTCGATCGAGCGTGTTGAGCTCTAGCTTGTTCCTTAACTTTTAGGCTAAGCGTTCGCGAATATTCGCGAAGAACGAAAAATGATAGTGTTAAGTATGAGTTGGATGCTAAACAAGGATTATTTGGAAATCTTAAGAGCTCATGTGTGTAATTTGTCTCTTTTTCTCCCATAAGCTCTTAACCTGATTAATATACGTGCTATCTTTGGAGATTAAACTAAAATCAATAATTTTTTATGTAGTATATAGCAAAAACTTTAGCCTTAGTTCAAATTTATACTTGAATTTTTCAAAAAGACGTCTTCCCTATATAAAAAAAATGATGATGAAAAATGAAAAAATATAATAAATATAAACTGTGGGCTGATAAAAGTTTGCTGCATCTTGCCGGCTCACAACCGATGTTGCAGCCTTCTAAAAGGTCGAGGGTTACAATTGCATAAATGTTTAATATTAAGTGTGAATTAATAAATAGATCTTTTTTTGTTAAATTTAAATATGCTTTTGAACTTTGACTATTCTATTTTATAAGCTATGTGTATACGGAAAATCTGAGAGTTTTTGAAACCTAAGGTCCGTGAGTCCCGATACTAGTCTCTGTGAGGTGTCAAAAGCCTGGTCACTTAACCGCAAGGTTGGGATGTGCCGAGACGAAAGTCGCTACATGGGATGATCTCGCCTTCAAACTCATTATTCTCGGGTGGAACGTGAATCATAGAATTTTGCAAAACGTTGATCCATGGTTGAAATTCAAAATAGCACATACACCTAAAATATAATAATTGTCGGGAGTGAAAAGTTCACAAGTTGCAAATATGAGTAGTGTTAGCATCTTAACTCATATTTAGCGGTGATTTCGTTTTAAGCTTGGTTTGGAATAAGTAAAAAGTCGGGGACGATGAATTTATCCTTTTTGGGGCATTCTCGGATCGAAATGCATCTTGTTCTATGATCCCAAATGAAAATAACGAAAGTCAAATAAGTTAGTTAGTTGCTTAATATGAAAAGTACAAAAAAATGAGAAAAAAAAGAAAAATACAAAAATATTAGTGGTAGTTAGTATAAATATTTTAAAATGATAAAAACGGGGCTTGTCGAAGCTATCGATTTCTTTAATTCCCTTCGATGAACGCTTGGCTACTTTTCGAGGTTATTAGTCGAGGGGGATCGAGATTCTTAGTTTTCTAAGTGCTTACTGCATTGCGTGAGGACACGGCAATATCTTAGTATGGGGGATTTTGGTATGCGTTTAATTACACATACCTTTTACCTAATAAAATGACCTTAAATGACAAAAAATGTACCAAAAATACATTGTATTTGTATGTTTTCAATTATATTGTGCAGGAAACGGATATCCGACAAAAGGACGAAAAATCTAGCCAAAAACGACAAAACCGAGCACGAAATGGAAAAGTAACAAAAAGTCAAAGTCAAAATCAAGCCAAAGTCAACCCCGACAAAGTCACAGCCAAGAAGACATCAAGTCAAAGAAAA
>BQNB010165142.1:0-14253 GCA_026074375.1 Tanacetum coccineum | reverse complement strand
TCTTTGTAAAATACCTTTGAATGAGATTAAGACGAAGTTAAAAACATAGCAAACCAAGATCACAATAATTTTTAAACATTAATAATAAACAAATAAAGAATTAAAACACACGACACTCCTAAAATTCAGAATTTAAAAGATTGAGTTGCCTCCCAATAAGAGCTTTTGTTTATTAGAGAGTCTTTTAGCTAGACTCGGAGTCTTATTCCTTACGTGACTCCTCCATCCTAGTTTTCACTAGTTTTACTACTACCATTATCTTGTCCAGTTCTTTATTCGGGTCCTAACTCTAGGCATTCTTTATAGAACCCTAGTATCTTACTCATGATATACTTGACTCCTTTCTTCTTATCCTCGTCATTCCAAAGGTAAACTGATTTCATGTTCTCTTTTTCATCATTTGGAAGTGAATCATATTGTTCTATCTTATGGGGTATCTTATAGGCGATCTCTTCATTTCCATTGTGAGCCTCACTACTCTTAATGATGAATCATAAGTCATGCCGGATAGCTCAACAAAGGGTTTTCCCAAAACAGCATGTGATACCCTAGGATCAATGACAGAACTAATGTCTTCAATAATCATGAAATCCGAGACATAGGTAAAGTTCCTTACGAAGATATGTATTCCTTTAACTCTACCCGTGAAGTTGTTAAGTACACTAGGGATCTTAGGGTTCTTCCTAGGTGCAAGGTGGGTTGTCATTATCCAATTATAGCAACTTCTACTCAAGATGTTCAAAGGAGAATCTATGTCAATGTAGGCCCTTTCAATGTGCACATGTCCTATGTTGCAAGGTATCTTAAGTTTTGATGGGTTTCCTCTTTTGATTATGGGATCTCTTATAATTTTAGACAAATACGGGTCATGCATCAAGTACTTGTGGTATGCAAGCTAACTACAAGTTGGGAATTTGTCAAATTGATTTCTTCAAACATCCTCACTCTCCATAACATCTTCATCCCTATTCAATCATCACACTAGGGTATTCCTATCCTTAATGAGTTTTTATGAGATTCCATCCCCATATCCATTTCTTTTCTTACAAAAACTCAAGAATAAGATCTCTGCGATATTGGGGTTTCTTGTTCAGTGACTTAAGATTGATTTGAGTTTAAGAACTTTTTCAATTAAGAACGAGGGCGGAACCTCGGGTGGTAGGTTGGTGTTATCCATTTAGAAGGCTGGATTTGAAAACAATTTTAATGAACAAACAAAAAAAACAAAAAGAAAGATAGACTACAAGAATAAGACAATTAGACAAAAATAAAATCTTACTCGAAAGGATTCAAGTAAGTAGATCTAAGCTAAATAAAATCAGAACCTAAACTAGTTGCTATTCCTCGGCAGCAAGCAACGCCAAAACTTTGATGAGGTTGTAAACTTCACTTCAAGTTTTACAACTCCCTAGGCAGGGTACTAAAACCGTCTGTGTAATTTAGTTATAGGCTAATGACACAAGGGGTTGTTATCGTTTCTCTAGGGTAATAGGCCATCAATAAAGGAACTATTAATGTAGCTAAGACTAGAGGTTGAGAGAAGAATTACTTATGGTTTTTTTTATATTTTTAAGAAAGCAAGTAAAATCTTGGTTTTTAAGGTTGTTTGTTTTGAACTACTAATTAAAACTAAATTAAACTAACTAAGATTAGGGGAATTCATATGATGAGATAATAATATTTACTTAACCATGTATGATCCTTAGTAGCTTCTCCTAACTCTATTGCCTTGTCACACTTGTGATGTATATGTAGGTACTATTCTAATGCATGACGAATTACACGAAAGCGCTGTCTACGAAATAACTAACCTAGACCAACGTCAAGTAAAGTAGTATGACGAACTATTACATAGGCCCTAGTTCTGGATAAAATCATTTGTATTAATACCTAATGGGGATCATTCCACACACGGGTAGGGAGTATGAAGACTATCACTGGTGGAATCCTTTCTACGCAATCATGTCTCCCAAGATCTCACGATAAGGGACTAAACATGCACACACATCAACAAGAGACAACAAACTTAAGATCTACTTATCCTATTCACTACTCTATAAGCAAAACAACACTTAAAATATCTAGCCAAGCATGCTTCAAGATAGGAGGAAGCATAATATATTATATCAAAAAATAAGCATATTGAAAGATTAAGATAAAAGAACATGATTCGGATGAATCATGCAACTAGGGATAGTATAGGCGCGGTTGGGGAAACCCTAAAATACTCCCAAAATCTGGTACACCTTGTTCTCCTACGAACTAAACCCTAATTTCTTCATTCAAAAGTGTATATGAAAAACGTAGAATTAAGTTTGTATATATAGAATTCAGGCCGCGACAACATCGCCATTTTCCAGAGACCGCCATCGTCAAGCAAGGGTTTTTTTCTTTTTAAGGTCTTCTAAACTTGACGGTCTGATATAGAAGTTGTACTCCATTGATTCAAGACGGCGTCCCACTTGACTCCAGAGTGGTCGAGAATATTCAGATGGCATCTCCAGACCTTGGTCTTGAATCTTTATCAATCTTCATACCCGTTAGCTACCTTGTCCATTTCCTTCCCAAATTGTGCCCAAATCACATGTATTTCAACCAAATGTCTTCTAAATTCTAAAAATGCAAAAAGAAACGATTAAGCACATATTTAAAACATTTTTGCATGATTATAAGGGTAAAATAACCTGAAAAAGTGTATAAAATTACACTCTCATATGCCCATACATTGGAATTTGCTTGTCTCAAAGCAAATAAGCTTTTTCTACCTATTAAGATAACATATTGGGGGATTTAACTTACTTTTTATGGCTTTATGGCATAACCAATACGGAACTTCGTAACTAGAAGCATGGAAAATACATAGCACTCACAATAGTGTTGGGATTTCTCTTCTCTCTCTCGGTGTTTAATGAAATATAACATATGGAAATCTAAATTTTAACAGCTGATTACCTAGTTCATTAAAATATAAGTTACCATAGGCTTGATAAAGGATCAAACCTCTAACCGCTAGCGTAAGTATATCATAAAGAGGATTTATAGGGTTGTGATGTGTAATTTATTGTAGGATAATGTAAATGAAAATGGGATTGGATTTTGGAGAGTGAAAATTTATGATTATTTGAGTGAATGTGAGATAGTCAACTTTTCTTATGGGAATACACGTTGGCATGGTTGCTAGTCAAAGACTCAGAGAAGATATACAAACTCTACAAAACTCTACATTTTTTTCTACTTTATATATATATATATAAATACATACTGGTACACTTTTGCCCTACCATTTGCAACATATAATACATCAATGGGGTTTATAGATCACCCCTACAGTTGAACTTTTTACAGACTTGATAAGCAAACTAAAGTAATAACCCGAATTGGTTGGATCAAAATAACATGTAGTGATCCATTGATCAAAATAACTAAAGACCATACGTACACATCTGTAACAAAGACGGAATAGACACATATGACTGCATTCAAACCCTAACTCGAGAAAGCTTAGAGATATAAACTATCTTGGGCATTAATGGTGGATACCCGAATTCCTAAAGATCTAGGGGCGTAAACCTCACAATTTTAGGGGTGAATTCATTTGAGTGGAAGGGTTTTTGTGCTAGTCGTATAATTCCCTATCAATGAGACACTCTAGCTACTTAGTTTCACCGGTTATGTGATGAAAAAATTAAATTTGGGTTAAAATTTCCCTTTATGATTTATGTTTCGATAGATAACTCGTCATATTAAGTTCAAGCAAAGACAAATAGTGGAATAGTTTTTAAGGATTTTATTTCCCCAGTACACTTATTTTGAACATTGTCCCTAATGTTCTACAAAGTACCCATAAACGAATAAAGGAAGGAGAAAAGAGGGTGAAAGAAACTAGTACTCCCCTGGTTATGCTTAAATTTGGAGAAGAAATAATGATCTCGGCTAAATCGTCATCCATGAATTGTCCTCATGAAACTCCTAAGAACTCCCAGGCTTCTCCTAATCAAATATAACCTGTAAATCAAAGACAAGGCGCAAACATACCTAGAGTAAAATCAGCGAGAATAATAGACATACAACTATATAACTTTACGTTTTGACCCAACAACATACTTATCATTAAAAAGATAGGATGTATGTGTTAAAGTTGATCGTGGATTACTGCAGACCTTTTAAGCAATGTACAAATTCCAAAAATTATACAAATGATTTAAAACAAAAATCAAAATTTTCATGTACTAGAGTGGGGACGTCGTCTGGAAAATCCTGACGCCGTCTCCACTAACTGTAGAGAATTGTATTTTTTTCTCGTTTAAAATTTTCTGCACGCATATCCATTAAGTATTTCCTACAAAAATTTTACTGCAAAACCACGAAAATTATTAACACAAACATATGACTCGATCACACAAGACGCGAATTAACCTAAATTATTTATCTTGACTTGGTTGAAAATTTGGTTCTTATTAACCGGATTTTTCCCCTACACTTATCTTTGTAAACACACCATTGTAATAGAGATTAAGACGAAGTTTAAAAAACATATTTAAAGCTATGATCACAATAATTTTCAAACAATAACAATGAACAAATAAAGAATTAAAACACACGACACTCCTAAAATGCGGAATTTAAAAGATTGGGTTGCCTCCCAATAAGCGCTTTTGTTTATTAAAGAGTATTTTAGCTAGACTCGGAGTCTATTCCTTACGTGACTCCTCCATTCTGGTTTTCACTAGTTTCACTACTGCTTTTCTTCTGGGCTCTTTTGCCAGTTTGATATTAGGGTCCTTAACTCATAGGCATTCTTTGTTGAACCCTAGGTATCTTACTCTTTGATATACTTGACTCCTTTCTTCTTATCCTCGTCATTCCAAAGGTAAACCGATTTCATATTCTCTTTTTCATCATTTAAAAGTGAGTCATATTGTTCTATCTTATGAGGCATCTTATAGGCGATCTCCTCATTTCCATTTGTGAGCCTCACTACTCCTAATGATGAATCATAAGTCATGCCGGATAGCTCAATAAACGGTTTTCCCAAAACAACATGTGATACCCTAGGATCAATGACCGAACTAATGTCTTTAATAATCATGAAATTCGAGACATAGGTAAAGTTCCCTACGAAGATATGCATTCCTTTAACTCTACTCGTGAAGTTTTTAAGTCCACTAGGACTCCTAGGGTTCTTCCTAGGTGCAAGGCAGGTTGTCATTATCCAATTATAACAACTTCTACTCATGATGTTCAAAGGAGAATCTAAGTCAATGTAGGCCCTTTCGATGTGCACGTATCCTATGTTGCAAGGTATCTTAAGATTCGATGGGTTTCCTCTTTTGATGATAAGATCTCTTACAATTTTAGACAAATACGGGTCATGCATCAAGTACTTGTGGTATGCAAACTCACTACAAGTTGGGAATTTGTCAAAGTGATTTCCCTCAAATTCCTCTTCTCCTACATCATCATCCCCGTTCAACTCATCACCACTAGGGTATTCGTCATCCTTAATGAGTTCTATGAGCATTACATCACTATCCATTTCTTTCTTACAAACAACTCCAGAATAAGATGATTGGGGTTTTAAGTTCAATGACTCTAGATTGAGTTGAGTTTAAGAAAATTTTCAATTAAGAACGAGGGTGGAACCTTAGGTGGTGGGTTGGTGTTATCCATTTAGAAGGCTGTTTTGGAAACAATTTTACAAACAAACACATAAAGAAAAGATAGACTACAAGAAAGATAATTAGATAGAAAATAAAATCTTACTCGAAAGGATTCAAGTAAGTAAATCTAAGCTAAATAAAATCAGAACCTAAACTAGTTGCTATTCTCCGGCAATGGCGCCCAAAACGTTTGATTAGGTTGTAAACTTCACTTCAAGTTTTACAACTCCCTAGGCAGGGTACCTAACCTTTGTAGTGTAGTATAGGCAAGACACGGGGGTTGTTATCGTTCTCTAGGGGAATAGGCGTCAGTAAAGGTCCTAATTTAATGTAGCTAAGAACTAGAGGTTGAGAGAAGATTATTTTTGTATTTTTATATTTTAAGAAAGCGCTAACTAACTAGAGTAACGCACAAGTAAGGTAGTATGTTGACTATTACAAGGCCCCTAGTCTAGATAAATGCGTTTGTATTAATACCTAAAGGGGATCATCCACACACGGGTAAGGTAGTAGGAAGACTATTACCGGTGGAATCCTTTCTACGCAATCATGTCTCCCAAGATCTCACGATAAGGGACTAAACATGCACACACATCAACAAGAGATAACAAAGTTAGGATCTACATACCCATTTACATACAATCATTAGCAAACACTTAAAAGATCTAGCTTAGCATGTTCAAGATAGAGGAAGCACAATTATATATCAAACAATAAGACATATTAAAAGTTTGGAGATAAAAGAACTTCACTATGATGAATCAAGCAACTACGGATAGTATAAAAGGGTTGGGAAACCCTAAAATACTCTAAAAATCTAGTACACCTTGTTCTCCCATAAACTAAACCCTAATTTCTTCTATCAAAAGTGTATATGAAAAACATAGAATTGAGTTTGTTTATATAGAATTCAGGCCGCGACGGCGTCGCCATTCTCCAGACGCCGTCGTCAAGCTATGGTTTCTTTGGGTCTTCAAACTTGACGTCTGATCTAGACGCTGTCTCCATGATGCAGACGGCGTCCCACTTGAGTCCAGATGTGGTCGTGAATATTCAGACGGCGTCTTTTGAGCCTGGTCTTGATTCTTCATCAATCTTCATACCCGTTAGCTACCTTGTCTGTTTTCTTCCTAAATTGAGCCCAAATCATGTGTATTTCCACCAAATGTCTTCCGAATGCGAAAAATGCAAAAAAAAAAACGATTAAGCACATATTTAAGACATGTTTGCATGATTATAAGGGTAAAATGACACCGAAAAAGTGTATAAAATTACACCTCATCAATTTGTCGTGAAAATAAGCTTTAAGTAAAAATCTAAGTATAGGATTTTTATAAAATTTCAACATGACCCGCTCGTTTATACAACGTTTTCCAAGGTTTCAAACCTGAATTTCAAACACTTCTTCCCAATTTCACCATTTTCCGACAAAATTCAAAAAATTCATATTTCGCAATGTTTATCAAAACACATCTCCCCAAATGAATTTCCATATCATTATTTAAGTATGTTCGCCATTTAAAAGTTTGTTAAAACACGTAAAACGACTAGTTTTCTCTTATTGGGCCTTAAGGCCCAATAGAAGTCCATTAAGTTATTCATAAGTATAAAATACGATTTAGGCCCAATACTAAAGCCCATTAGTAAATATAAGCCTAAAAGATAGTTAACAAAATAATCCAAACCACAATAAGCCTACAATAAGCCATGGCTTATTGGGCCGTGAGCCCTTTTACGCTCCAAACAAGTATAGTAAGCTTTTAAATAAGCTAATAAGCTATGTAGTTCTTTAGATATCACAATAGACTATCGAAATAAGCTCACAAAAATACGATATAAGAGGTAATCAACCAAAAATACTTGTTTCCTTGTCCTTGTGGTTTTCGAACCAACATAAGCCCAAAATAAGTTTAATAGTGCTTAAAAATAAGCCAAATAAGCTACTAACCAAAATAAGCTAAATAGCAAATAAATGTTTTTCAACCATCACAACCACAACATCAAAATGATAAACACTTGCTCTCCTTATTCTTCTATTCGAACGAACCAAACACCCCTTTATTTACCTTTGAAAATTTATAGTTTACGATTTTAAAAAACGCACCATACAACTAACTTCTACGCATCATTAGACAGTTACAAGTACAAGTTAAATAAAAATTTAGAAGACTTACAAAAAGGGTTTTAAAAGCGAGTTAAGACATGATCCGACAACCCAAACATTATTTAAATGATAACCCGAATACTCGAATCAACCCAAAACTTTTATGTCTTCATGTTCTAGATAAAAGTTGGAAAAAAAATTAAGTGTGTGTGTGTAGATCGGACACAACAAGGAAGAAAAGAAAGAAATGTGTGTGTGAGGTTTGAAAATGAAAAATGCATGTTATGAAAGGAAACAAAATACTTTTACCAACCTTGGGACACCTTAGCTAAAAATTAGCCATCCTTGTCCCCTTTGGTGGTTCAAAACCGGATAGGATCCTAAGGGGTCTTGGGAGTCTTCGTTTTGTGTCAGGTTCGCTTAAGACTCAAGTTTTTCCAATTTAAAATGTTACCCAAAGTTTTTTAGTATTTTTAATGAACCTAAAAATACTTTTCCATGAATCTTGATTATTTACATGACATATTTCACAGTTAAACTTCCTAGAATTCGTTTTGAACATTAACGGGCGTGTCGGGATGCGTTTTTCGGCATTTCAAGCTATTTACGGGACGAACCTCCCGGAACATATTCAACATAGATAAAATCCTCTAAAAAGGATTAACACAAGCAACATAAACACCAGATAACCAAAATCACATTGATTTACCACCGTCAACACGGTACTTGTTCTAATTGAACTGACAAAAGTCAAATAGTCAAAGGACTAAATTAAAACATTTAAAATCTCAGAAAAGGGCAAGGGTTACATTCTACCCATCTTAAAAAGAATTTTGACCCTAAAATTCAACTACTGCTAAAACTAAATAGATGCAAATACTTAAGTTTCATTTGATCTTCACGCTCCCACGTGAATTCAGGTCCACGTTTCGAATTCCACTAAACCTTGACGATGGAAATTCTACTCTGCTTAAGCTTCTTGAACTCCCACCCTAAGATTTCCATAGGTTATTCCATAAAGTTCAACTTAGCATCAACTTGGATCTCATCCAAAGGTATCTGTAGTGTTGGGTCAGCCAAATACTTATTAAGGTTCAACACGTGGAACGTATCATGAACACCATTCAGTTCTTTAGGTAGTCTAAGTCTATAGGCCACTGGATTGATCCTCTCAGTGATTTCAAAGGGGTCCAACGAACCTAGGTGATAATTTCCCCTTCTTCCTAAAGCGTACCACACCTTTCCAAGGTGACACTTTAAGCAAGACATACTCACCTACACTGAACTCTAAGGGTTTTCAGGTTGTTGTAGTAAGCCAGACAGCCTCTGATGTTCAGCCTTAACCTTCAAACAAGTCAAACACATACTAACATACACAACCATATCCTTCTTCATTCCTGGCCACCAATACCTATCTTAAGATCATAATACATCTTATCAGCTCCTGAGTGTACAGAGTACTTCGACTTATGGGCTTCGTCCATTATCAGGTTTCTCACATCACCCTTTATAGGGACCCATATTCGATCCAGGTAATACAATGCTCCATCACTCCTACGTTTTATCAGTCCATCTAGTCCTCTCTGTAATACTGCAGACTCATCAGGTGCCTCTTCCTGAGCCGCTAGTATCTTATCCTTGATACTCGATTGAAGGGTCATGTTCATGGCTCTAATCCTCCTAGGTTTGATCCTCTTCTTCCTACTCAGTGCATCAGCTACTACATTCTCCTTACCAAGATGGTAGCGAATTTCACAATCATAGTTACTAAAATGCTCTATTCAGCGACGCAGACGCATGTTCAATTCCTTTTAGTTAAAGATGTACTGAAGACTCTTATGGTCAATATAGATAATGCTCTTTGTCCCATACAAGTAGTGTCTCCAGATCTTGAGAGCAAACACAACTGCGCCAATTCCAAATCATGTGTGGTGTAGTTTTTCTCATGGATTTTCAACTGCCTAGATGCATATGCTATCACCTTACCTCTTTGCATCAATACACAACCTAATCCTAAGCATGATGCATCACAGTACACCACAAAATCTTCTAGTCCATCAGGGAGAGCTAGAACAGGTTCATTACATAACTTATCCTTCAAAGTTTCAAATGCCTTTTCCTGTTCCTCATCTCAATAAAAGGTCTTACTTTTCTGTGTCAAGATGGTAAGCAACTTAGCTATCATAGAAAATTTCTTAATGAATTGACAATAATACCCAACCAAGCCTAGAAATGAAAGAACTTCGGACAGATTTCTAAGGGCTTTCTAATTCTTAATAGCTTCAATCTTACTAGGGTCTACATGAATCCCATCACCATTTATCACATGCCCAAGAAACTGTACTTCTTGCAACCAGAATTCACACTTAGAAAACTTAGAATATAGTTTCTCCTTCTTTGAGTAGTTCTAAAACTATCCCTAGATGCATTTCATGCTCCTCCCGGGTTCTAGAGTAAATCAAGATATCATCAATGAACACTATCATAAACTTGTCTAGATAAGGCCTACATACTCGGTTCATCAGGTCCATAAATATCGTTGGTGCGTTAGTCAGACCAAAGGGCATTACTGTGAACTCAAAATATCCATAACAAGTTCTAAACACAGTCTTTGGAATGTCATCCTCATGCATTCTCAGTTGGTGGTATCCGGACCTAAGATCTATCTTAGAGAAGTTTTATGATCCTTAAAGTTGATCGAACAGGTCATCTATCCTAGGGAGTGAATAACGGTTCTTAATGGTCAACTTGTTCAACTCTCTATAATCAATACACATTATGAAGGATCCATCCTTCTTCTTAACAAAAAATACCGGTGCTCCCCAAGGCGACGAGCTTGGTCCGAAAGAACCCTTGTCTAGGAGTTTTTTTTGAGTTGACCTGACAACTCCTCCATTTCAGAAGGTGCCAATCGATAGGAGATTTCTGACCTGGTTATTGCTCTAAGGATTAGATCCAATACGAAATTCAAATCTCAAATAGTGGTAATCCTAATAGGTCATCCGGAATTACTCGGGTAATTTCTCTAACCACAACACTCTCTTCTTAGTTTTGTTCCTTGGCCTTAGCACTCATTAGATGTCTTATTTTCTCTTTCGGTCTTTCTCCTATAACTCTAAGTACTTGGCCGTCTTGTAAGGGTATTCTAACTACCTTCTCGTGACAAATTATTTCAGCCTTATGGTTGGACAACCAATCCATTCCTATGATCACATCGAAACTCCCGCTTCCAAACGGTATCAAATTAATATCAAACATGTGACCTTCTATTTCTAGTTTGCAACCCCTAATAACTTTATCAATCTCTACTAGCTGCCCGCTAGCTATCTCAATCTCATAACTGAAGCCCTAATTCACTAGGCTCTATTGCGCTGACCATGTAATGAAATATGAAACAAAAATATAGTCGGCACCATAATCGAATGATATTTGTAGATAGTGGATCGTTTAAAAGTGAACATACCCATCATGATATTCGGTCCGCGAGCCTCCTTTGCTCCCATCATCAATGCCTTCAACATGCCTGGTTATCGTTTGTTCCACACTTGGTCCCCCATTATTAGCAACAACTTGGTTTGGACGGTTTCCCCCTGGCCTTTGTGCTTGGTTCAACCTAGGACATGCTGCCTTAAAATGATCGATTTCTCTACACTCATAACATGCTCCAGGAGCAGCAGTTAGGTTTCTAGCATTTACCGGGTTCACCATCCTAGAAACCACTCTAAAATGTCTTTGCTATATGTCTAGGCGGCAACTGTTAAAGCAAGTCCCGACAATGCATCTTAGTTGTGGTGAGGTTATAGCTTTACACTAGGTAAGTGCCATTGTACTCTCGTTCTATTGTTATGTGGTTGTACAAAAGGCATTCCCCGTCCATAGTCATCTGTCTTATCTCTCAACATTCCTATCTCTATTAGGCACCCACCGATTCCCTCTCTCCGAGGGTTTCTTCTTCATGAACCCATTCCTAACGGCCTCATCTGTCAATGTTCCAGCCTTCTGTATAGCCCTATGAATTATTTCCGGCTCCGTTGCTGCCACCATCCCTCGGATTTGTGGAGAAAGGCCATAAATGTACCTCTTAATCCTTTTGTTTTCAGGGGTAACTAAGTGAGAAACTAACCTAGACAACTCATTAAACCTATCAGTATACGTAGCATGGCCAACCCCGACCATGGCGTGGTTCCAAAACTTAGTTTCTAGTTTCTGCATCTCATTGACCGGGCAAAATTCCTCTCTATTTCTCTAATAGGTGGTAATCCTGATAGGTCATCCAAAATACCTAGGGAAAGTCTCTAACCATAACAATCTTTTCTTGTTTTTGTTCCTTGGCCTTAGTACTCATTAGATGTCTCATTTTCTCTTTCGGTCTTTCTCCTATAACTCTAAGTACTTGGCCTTCTTGTAGGGGTATTCTAATTACCTTCTCGTGAAAAATTATTTCGGCCTTATGGTTGGACAGCCAATCCATTCCTATGATCACATCAAAACTCCTGCTTCCAAACGGTATCAAATTAATATCAAACATGTGACCTTTTATTTCTAGTTTGCAACCCCTAATAACTTTATTAATTTCTACTAGCTGCTCGCTAGCTATCTCAATCTCATAACTGAATCCTAAGTTACTAGGCTCTATGCCTAACAGATGTATGAAAGTAGTGGAAACGAAACTATAGTCAGCACCAAAATCAAAAAGAGTTATAGCATAGTGATCATTTAAAGTGAACGTACCCGTCATCATGTTCGGGTCATGGCGAACCTCTTCTGCTCCCAGCATAAATGCCCTTCTGCATGCCTGGTTACTATTGTTCCCACGACCTTGTCCCCTATTATTAGCAACAACTTGGTTTGGACAGTTTCCCCATGGCCTTTATGTTTGGTTTAACCTAGGACATGCTATCTTAAAAATGATTAGTTCCTCCACACTCATAACATGCTCCAAGAGCAGCAATTAGGTTTCTATTATTCACCGGATTCACCATCCTAGGAGCCACTCTACAGTCCTTTGCCATATGTCTAGGGTGGCCACAGTTAAAGCAAGCCCGACAAGGCATCTCAGGTGGGTGGTATAGGTTACAGCTTACACACTTAGGGATTGTGCCATTGTACTCTCTCCTCACCTGGTTAGTGGTTGTAGCAAAAGCATTCCCAGTTCTAGTCCTCTTGTTCTCATCTCTCACATTCCTATCTCTATTAGTCTCTCCAAAATTACCTCTTTTCTCAGGGTTCTTCTTCAGTGACCCATTCCTATCGGCCTCATCTATCAGCGTTCCAGCCTTCTGCACGGCCCTCTGAATTGTTTATGGCTCCGTTGATGCCGCCATCCCTCAGATTTATGGAGCAAGGCCATAAATGTACCTCTTAATCCTTTTATTTCCAGGGGTAACTAAGTGAGGAATTAACCTAGTCACCTCATAGAACCTATCAGTATATGGAGCATGGCTAGCCTCGACCATGGCGTGGTTCCAGAACTCAGTTTCTAGTTTCTCCATCTCATTGACTAGGAAAAATTACTCTCTTGTAAAATTCTTAAAGTCTTCCCATGACATCCCAACAGCGGCCTCTTTGCTTCGTGTGTGGATCCCATGACATCCCAAATTTCTCAGAACGCAATCCATACATGATGCTCTTAAGGTCTGCTAAAACTTACAACTCAGCTTCATTGATCATTCTCAACACCTAAAAATGATACTCGAAAAGGTCAACAAAAATGTTAGTGAGCTCGTAGGTTTGATAGAAAACCCAGTCGTTGTGCCAATATTTTAAGTAGTGGAAAATTGTGCAATATGATAGTGAATACATAAAACACATTCAATTACCAACCATAGCAACTCTATGCTATCTAAACCTCATCCATATGAACCATTGCCACGCAATGTCCTCAACTCTCAATTCACACGCACCTAAAGCCTACCAGCTTGAGCTATATATAGGGCGAAAGATCACAAGTCCCACATAGAAGATCCACACAAAAAGTCCCACACAACATATGTAACAATTCACATTTTCACATCTTTTATGACAATTAACATTCAAATAATTATTTTAAACTTTTGCGCGTCCGCTTTAAATTTTCATCGTTGAGCTAAATCGCGTAAACTAAAAATGAGCATTTAACGTAAACGAGCATCAAACATATATATGTTTACATCAAGTAAGTGTTATAAAGTTATTAGGATGATAATTTGTAACTTTACGCTTTTTATTTTTGTTGGTTACGTAAAAGGTTTACGTAACCCAATAAAACTACACTTTTGCATGCATGGCAAACCATAAACCCATATATACTTCAACAAATACCCACTAATACCCACAATACTCAAAAATATCATAAAACCTTGTCTAATTCATCCCCTAGATGAAATTGGTGCATATACAACATATGCACTTGAAATTAAATCCCTACACCTCCACTAACTTGAATAAACTATCATACTTGTTATCTAATGGATCAAACCACCACTTTTAACCATTTTCTTGTTCTCTTTT
>BQNB010165141.1:0-14254 GCA_026074375.1 Tanacetum coccineum | reverse complement strand
ACCCAGGAGCTGATAAGATGTATTATGATTTGAGAGATATGTATTGGTGGCCTGGAATGAAAAAGGATATAGCTGAATATGCTAGTAAGTGTCTGACTTGTCTGAAGGTTAAGGCTGAGCATCAAAGGCCATCTGGCCTGCTCCAGCAACCTAAGATTCTCGTATGGAAATGGGAAGGGATACTATGGATTTTGTAACTAAGTTGCCTAGGACTAGTAGTAGGCATGACACAATCTGGGTCATTGTAGACCGATTGACTAAGTCTACTCATTTTCTACCTATGCGTGAGGATTATAAGATGGAAAGGTTGGCTAGATTGTATTTGAATGAGATAGTTGCTAGACATGGTTCGCCTATCTCGATTATATCGGATCGTGATAGTCGTTTCACATCGAGGTTTTGGCAGTCAATGCAAGAGGCATTAGGGACTCATTTAGATATGAGTACGGCTTATCACCCTCAGACCGATAGTCAGAGTGAGCGTACTATTCAGACTTTGGAAGACATGATTAGAGCGTTCGTCCTAGACTTCGGAGGAAGTTAGGATGTTCATCTTCCGTTGGTTGAGTTTTCGTATAACAATAGTTATCATTCTAGTGTGAGATGTGCTCCGTTTGAGGCATTGTATGGTAGAAAGTGTCGTTTGCCAATTATGTGGGCTGGGGTTGGAGAAGGTCAGTTGATAAGACCTGAGTTAGTACAAGAGACTACTGAGAAGATCTCGCAGATTAAGGATAGACTTAAGGCTGCGCGTGATCGTCAGAAAAGTTATGCTGATAAGAGGAGGAAGCCTCTAGAGTTTAGTGTAGGTGACTATGTCTTGATCAAAGTGTCGTCTTGGAAAGGAGTGGTATGCTTTAGGAAGAAGGGGAAGTTAGCACCTAGGTTTGTTGGACCGTTTGAGATTATTGAGAAAATAGGCCTTGTGGCCTATCGATTAGATATGCTTGAGGAATTGAAAGGTGTTCATGACACGTTTCACGTGTCGAACCTTAAGAAGTGTTTTGCTGATCCAACACTGCAAGTGCCTTTGGATGAGATTCGAGTTGATGCTAAGTTAAATTTTGTGGAAGAGCCTGCGGAAATTTTGGAAAGAGAGCTCAAGAAGTTGAATCGTAGTAGGATTGCCATCGTCAAGGTTCCGTGGAATTCGAAACGTGGCCCTGAATTTACGTGGGAACGTGAAGATCAGATGAAGTTGAAGTGCCCGCTTTTGTTTAGTGATGTTAGTAGTTGAATTTCGGGGACGAAATTCTTTTAAGGGGGTAGAATGTAACCTTTGCCCTTTTGTGTTTTGAATATTTGATTTATAGTCCTTTGACTATTTGACCTTTGTCAGTTTATTCATATTTTGCCAGAAAACTGTACCTGTGTTGACGTGTGATATTATGATAATGTGTGATAATTTATGTTTATTTATGAATAATATATTCCTTTTTAGAGGAGTATATTATTTAGTTAAGTTCAGGTGGTTGACTGCAGATTTTTGAGAAATACCGAAAAACGAGTCCTGACACGTCCGTTAATGTCCAAATGAGTTTTTGGGGAATAAAAAGAGGAAATATGTAAAGTAAATACTCTAGGTTATTGGAAAATTATTTTTAAGGTGAATAAAAATGCTAATTAACTTTGGAAAATATTTTACGATCGAGTTTTATGAGTTTTAAGTGAACCCGACACGAAAAGAAAGACTCGAACACTCCTAGGATGCTTAAACTTGGCATGTAAACCTTGGGGACAAGAGGGCTTAATTTTAGCTAATCTTGTCCTAAGGTTATACATTAATATTCTTTCCATCATCCTTTCTCATTATCCATTTTCATTTTCAAAAATCAAAAACACACACACTCTCTCCTTGTGTGTATGCGTCCAAAATAAGCCACCAAACAAACATCATAAATTTCCAAGTTTGATCAGAATGTGATATTCCGGGTTGATACGAGTATTTGAGTATTCATTTAAACAACGTTTGGGTTGTTTTCGAGGAGGGGGGGGTGAGGGGTGGAGGATGGGTGGTGAGGGGTGGGGAGGAGGGGAGGGGGATAATTTTGAAAACTTTTCTTGTAAGTTTTCTAAATGTCAATTTCGTTTGTACCTTTAGGTTTATATTGACGCAGACATTAGTATTGTTAGTTGTACAAGTTGAGATCGACGTAAAAAGAGAGTTT
Organism: Tanacetum coccineum; assembly: GCA_026074375.1. Taxonomy (NCBI): domain Eukaryota; kingdom Viridiplantae; phylum Streptophyta; class Magnoliopsida; order Asterales; family Asteraceae; genus Tanacetum; species Tanacetum coccineum. The sequence goes on along the minus strand of BQNB010165141.1, from coordinate 12,086 downwards.
TAAAAACGAAACGAATAGAAAAAATGGGGTGTTTGGGGTATAAGCGACGACACCAAAACGTTCCCCACCGTGAAAATAAAGTACTAAAGCACAACAATACCAGATGGAGCACCTCCCCACAGGAATCTAGAACGCAAACAAAATGAACTACGTCTAGTACACGCCTCTCTATAGAGGTCCGAGGTCAAAACCTCCCTAACAGGCAAAATATATATTAAGAGCACATCCAGCACGCGGCATATATATAATAAAACACAAGGATGTGTTTTTGGTTATATGCCATTATATTGCGTAAAATTAGCGACTATTTTATGTGGCATACGGTGTTAACCAAATATATATGGTAGCTTATTATTAGCTAATGGATATGTATTATGTAGCTTCGAAAGCTCACGACCCAATAAACACAAAGAAAGCCCAGGCTTATATGTTTGCATATTGTGGTCCTTGTTTATTATACTACAAAATAATATGGCTTCTGTACATAAAAGGGCCTTGACGTAAAAATTACCTTAATTGACCCATCTAGGGCCTTAGAGCCCTAATAAAAGCAATATTTAGTCGTTATGAGAGTTTATTGAGACTGACTTTGAAAGTGAAATGTATTTACAAAAGTTTATCTTAGAAACGTTATTTTGGGAAAAAACGTTTTGATAAGCGTTAAACATTGAGTATTTTGAATATTTTGTCGGAAAAGTGTCGAAAGTTTAAAAATATATAGAAATAAAGGATAAAAACCTTGGAAACGTAAATATAAACTTAAGGGTCATGTCGAAAATTCGTAAAAAATATAACTTATAAAATTTTACTTAAGAACATGAATTTTGGTTTTAAATAATAAAATATTATTTTATTATTTTATAAATTCACTAAAAGACGAAAAATATAATTTTTCTCAAAACTTCTTTAATTGCTTTTAATGAGTCTACGATTAAATTTACAACCATATATGATTATTTTTAACGGTAACTAAGGTATCCGAATTGGGACTTATCGGTATATATTTATAATTATTTATTATAAATATTTACTTATATTACTTATCTATTTTCTTTAAATAGTATAAGTATGTATCGTTGAGATATCGGATTGATAAGATATTTTGGGATGAGACGTCAACCATCACACCACTAAACTGTTAAGGGTAATTGTACAACGCATCTAACCCTACTATTGCATCAGAACGTGAAGACTGTTTTGGAAATGAATGATTAAAATAGGACATTAACTGGACAAGGTCGTGTGCGGACGTCGTTGCATTTGCTTAAGTGATTGATATTTGATTGCTTAAGACTTGCTTGAGGTGTGTTCTCGTAGCCTCATTTTTTTACTGTTTTTTTCCGTTTTGGGGAAGTGAATACATAAATGTGTTTAAATTGTTTTGGAATTGAACTGTTACGAAACGTGGTTTTTTTTTTGGATAATATTGCTTCTATGCTATTAGAATATATGGATGTAACTTTACTAGCATGAACTGTTTTTGGAGCATGTTAAGGTTGTGATTTTTTTACGTGTGTTTAATGTGTTTGCAAGACAAGGGTGATTGGTAAGATTTTACCATATCTGATTGTGTCCTCGCCGCTAGATATAGTGCTCCATCTGGTAGCCATTTAGTTGCGTAATAGACCTATTGTAATTTTCATGACTAGCGGGGAAGCCTGAAGGCATGGTGATCCGACTAGCGTGGTACGAGGTGAGTTTACATGATTAGGCGGGGATGCTAAGTCATAGATGATTTGCATATATTCACTAATCATGATTGACAAAAAGGAATTGTTCGCATTGTTTTTGAGATATTAGAACACTTTGTTTTGGAGTCAATCATACAGCTCACACCACATTATTTTGACATTTTTCGAGTATCATTTATTAGGGAAGAGAAATATGAATAATTGTGATATGTGATAGCAGGCTTACAAAAGATCCCGTGTGGATTTTTCATGTGAAGCTTTGCTTTTTATTTGTGGTTCTTAGTAATTAGGAAGTTTTTGGTTTAAGTTGGATTTGATCCATAGTGTGAGCATATGGAATTGTAAGAGATTATGGATTTGGTTATGATTTGGGACATCACTCAAGGTTTGTTTGAGGTTGATGGTCTTCGTAACACTTGAATTTTATGCATTGTAGTTGTCTCTATAATGTATCTTGTGTTATGATTGATCATTATGTTGCACTCCGAGGTTTCTGCCATTGTCAGGGTGTGACACTCAAGAGATTTAATAAAATTCACGCCGTGGGTCTTAGAGATTGTAAAATTGAGCTCTAAATGTACCAAAAGTTTCATACAAATCACACAGAAAAAGAAGAAGTTGGACTCAAATGTAAAGAGGCTCTTGGTTTACTGGCAGAAAATAAACGAAAAGAATACGTAACTTTTTGTGTTAAAAAAGAAAATGCCAAGCTTGTAAACAAGATTTCTAAATATAAGAGGACAGTTTTCTACATCAATCTGAAAAAATAAAAAAAATGAAAAGGATTTTAAAGAACGGAAAGATAAAGAGATTGATAAATAAATTTCTTTGGAAAATCAAGTAACGGTTTTAAGTAATGTTTATAAAACAAGTCAATCGGCACAAACCGTTCATATGTTAATTCCTAAAGCGAGTTCGTATCCCAATGGTAAGTATTCGATAAGTTGAACTACTGAGACCTTCAGTAAGCTCAATGGGAGAAACCTTGTCTATATAAGGTTATATATGATAAAAATGATCTTGCGAATTTATTTGCTCCTGAATGTAAAGAAACAATTCGTCTTGCTAAAGAGAGTAGATCTAAAGTGGGTGATTTAGTAAAACCATATGAATATACAAAACTAAATAACCTTCATGATCTTTTTTACAACAAAATAACAACAAAATTTTTTTGGTGAGCAATTATATTATGCAATTGATTTGTGACAAATATTTCAAGAACAACTTTTGTAAAACAAATGAGCTATTTAATGCAAAACTTAGAAAACACGTCTACTAATACTTCTAAAAGTAAAAGTAAGATTGCTTTCAAAGTTCTTCAATGAAACATTAATAACTTTTAGTTTATTGTTGAGTACGATTGAAAAAGACGTCACAAAGACATATGGGGTAATGAAATTCCAAATGACATAAAAGTTTGGTAAAAGATTTGTTAATTCCTCTTGCTCAGAGAACTTTCACAAACACTGCAAAATTTGAAAAAGCTCTTAAAGAAGAAATGAGTGAAGATTTTGAAAATGTTTGAAAGCATCTTGAAAATGGAGTTGATGACCTTAAAAAGGATATTGACGATCTTTAATCTCAACTTGAAACTGGAAAAACAGAGTTTCTAAAAGTCGATGATCTCCTCTTGTAACTTGAAAGAAAGATTTTTGGTGTGCTATTTTCTTTTTAATTGATAATTGATGCGTGGGTCGTAAAGACTTCAACAAGAAGTTTTATAACTCCCTAGGTAGTGTACCTAATCGTTGCAGCGTAGTATAGGCAAAACTCGGGGTTATATCGTTCTCTAGAGGAATAGGTTGGAAGGCTAGAACAGAGCTTAACCGAGATCTACGGGATTGAAAGGAGATTCTTTTTGTATTTTTATACTTTATAGTAAGCAATAAAATCAATGGTTTGAGAGGTTGCTTTGATTTAACTAATTAAATTAAAACAAAATATAATCTATACAAATACTACTGGGTATAACTTTAAGATAAATAGAGTAATTTACTTTAAACATGCATTCTTTATTAGATTCTTATCTCCAAATCATTTGTCCTTATTTTACACCCTCGTGATGATCTGGTAAGTATTTCCTAATCATGAACTAATTACACGAACCCGCCGCTACATGTTAATATCCATTAAGGCAACGCACAATTAGTGGTATATAAAGACAATTACAAGGCCCCTAAGAGTATATTAAATATCAATTGAAATATCTTAATGAGTAATCAACCATATGGGGGTAGGTAAATGAGAACTGTTACCGAGATGGTATTCCATTCTAGCACTACTCCGCGTTTTTCTTAGACGTCTATGCCAATTTAACATCTTATGGCTAGTTTTCAAGAGCCTAACGCGCACATTGATCACAAGAAGCAACAGTAAAAGGATCTATAATCCAACTTTCATGTAATCATAATAAAATACAAGGGACAGTTTTAGCCTAATATGTTAAAAGAAAGTAAAGAACATAGATCAATCAAACAACACATAGACATATTTAATGATTAAAGATAAACAATCTTACTTGATTAAAACATGGATTAAGGTCAGTTACAATAGGGTTTTTTTATCCCTAAAGACGGCCTAAAAGTTGACAAAATACTTAGGGTTCGGCTTCCAAAAGTTATACAAAGTTACACACTTAAAACCCTAAATTTGGTTTTGTATATATAGAGAAATCGTCGCAAAGGCTTCCAGTTGTAGTCTCGACGCTATCACAAAGTAAAATCTTCTAGGTCTGATTTATGTCGGTTACATCCTGACGTCGTTGTCAATTCTCTGACGCCGTCACTAGATAGATCACGACGGCATCGCTTAATGCTTGTAACACCGTCTCCATACTCTGTGAGCACGATTCTTTATGAGATTTGGTGTAGGTCCGTAGTCTTGTCCGTTTCTTCTCCAAATGAGCCCAAGTCATGTGTATTTCCTCCAAATGTCATCCAAGAGTTAAAAACCTAAAAACAAACGATTAAGCACATAATCTAGGCATATTTGCATGATTTAAGGGGTTAAATGACCCTGAAATAGTGTATAAAATGACACCTAAACAAAATACCCCATATACTTGGATTTTTTATCCTCAATGAAAATGGGCCTTATTTTAACCTAGACAAATAGCAATATAAGGGACACCATTCATTAACCTACTCTTTAAAAGCAGTTTACAACACAACCTTCTAGACCTCGTAATTAAAAGCACGGAAAGCATATACTAGCACCTCACATAAGTGTTTGGGATTCTCTCTTTCACTAGGGTGTATAAAAAAAATATAACAACTAAGGGAAACAGGAAAATAAAACACACAGAAGAGATCGTTACCTGTCATATCATAATAAATTTACCATAGGCTTCGTAAAGATCAAAACACGTCCATTGTTGGAGACGCAAGAATAAAATCATTACTATGAAAGAGGTCTTTTAATGGTTTTGGGTGTAGGTGTAAGATAACATTAACAGAAACAGAAATGGATGTGGACTACATTTAGGGAGTAACTTTGGGTGGAATTATAGAGTAGAAGGTTATGCTAATATATATTTATAAGAATACACGATGGTTTGGTTGCTAAGCCAAAGACATGGACAAGATATACAAACTATACAAAACTCTACAATCCATCTCTTTGTTTTTCTTTTCTTGACTGTATGATAAACATAAACATAAGCAAATGACAACCCGGACACTTATTTACTTTTTTTATATACATTTTTTTCATACACTTTTGCTCTACCATTGCTTAAACATATAATACATCATGGGAGTTTATAGATGCACCCCTACACTTGAACTTTTACATACTTGATATTTACAATCTAACTAATGACCCGAATTGAGGCAGATCAACATAACATGGAGCTTATTGAGCTCTATTGGGGGTAATAAATTACTTCTTCCCTAATTATTCATAAGACGAATACTACCATGAATCCCAATCGTCCCAAAATAGTATTTACAAGGATAAAGACTTAACAACCGTGTACTCAATAATTAACTTAGGTTAAAACAATAATGTACTAAAGGTGAGTACATATAAGGTAGGCTAAGGCGATTTGGGTGTAACAATTGGTTCAAGGGTTAACAATGTTCTTCATTAATAGTCTGGTTTAACCAGAAAATTACGAGAACTGTGAAAAAGGATATGCTCAGAGGGTTGTACTAGGGGTATCCTGCACTAAAAATAAGTGCATGGAAAGTGTGTGGGATAGTTATATAGTTGATGTGACCATAATAACAAGTACAGGTTTAAAACATGGGTTAATCCTAGTGCCTCTTTTCTAGCAAATCCTAATACTTACTCTGCGGTCTCGGGATGCATCACAAAAACAAGTTCTAAAATATAATATACTATCGGTACACTCATATAAGTTAATACCGATACCAATGCTCAAGAAAAGGCGACAAAGACCATACGTACACATCCATAATGACAGAATAGACACATATGATTGCATTCAAACCTTAACTCAAACAAGCTAAAGGTATAAACTATCTTGGGTATCAAAAATGGATACCCAAATTCCTATAGATCTAAAGGCGAACCTCACATTTTTGGGATGAAAATTTGAAGGTTTTTGTGCTAGTCATATAAATTCCTATCCATGAGACGCTATTAATACTCGGTTTTTGTCGGTATGTGTCATAATTTTTTTTTTATTTTGGTTAAAATTACCGTTTACGCTATGTTTCGATATATTACCCGTCATTTTAAGAAAAAAGTAAATGGTAATTGAAAGAATAGTTTCTAAGGCTTATTTCCCCCCTACACTTAAGTTGAACATTGTCCCCATTGTTCTTTAGAAGTACCCATATAAACGAATAAAGGGAAAATAAAACAAGTAAAAGAAACTAGTACTCCCCTGGTTTGCTTAATAATAAAGAAGAAACATGCGATAACTAGTTAAATCGTCCTCCAAGAATAGTCTGATGAAACTTCCTAAGAACTTTCAAGCTTCTTCTCATCATATATAACCTGTAATCAAAGACAAAGACAACTACACCAAGCATAAAATCGGCAGGATAATGATATATATAATAAAACTTTAGGGCTGACTCTATTAAAGCAGTAAAGATAGGATGAGAGTGATGATGTAATCATAGGTTTCTACAAATTTACAAGATAATTACAAATTTTAGATATTGCACAATCTGTTTTTTGAAAATAACTAAAAACTTTTGAATTTTCACATGGCTGGGGGCGTGACGCCGTCAGGATAAATCCTAAAACCGTCTCCAGCCACTGTAAAGATTTTTTCTTTGTTTTTCTTGAAAAATTTCCTGTACGCAATTTTATTAGTTATATCTTGTGTAAACTAATGCATAAAACCTGAGATTATTCATTACAATCATATGACTTGAAACTGACGCGAATTAATCTAAACAATTTATCTTATGTGTTTGAATTGGTTCTTATAAACCGGATATTTTCTTGTATGCAATCTTAGGGTAGGTCAAGCTATGCTAGAATTTTAATTGAGCTTCGTGCTGATGTGGAATTGAAAGATAACATTGTCGTGGATATGCCTAAAATTATGAGAGAGGGCCATTATACATGTAATGTTCGTGTTGAGTACGAGTGGAAACCTCCTAGGTGTTTATCTTGTAAGGTTTTTGGACATATTCATGAGGAATGTAAGAAGAATACAGGTGCTGGTGAGAATAAGACTGTGAAGAAGCCTAGTCAAACTTCTCGAGGTGTTCCGGTTGGTCCAAAAATGGGTTTTAAACCTCAAAAAGAGTATCGACCTGTTCCCAAAAAGCCTAATGCTAGTTCTAGTGGTAATAAGAAGAAAGGTGTGGAACCTACTATCGAGGTTAGTAATTCAAATCCATTTGATGCTCTTAATTTGGTCAATAATGATAGGGAGTTTGGTACCAATAGGGGGACTACTAATTAGTTAAATAATGGGGCAACTTCAAGTGGATCCTCATTTATAAATGTCGATAATGAAGGGGAGTTTGCTAGTAATACTCCTATTGGTGAGAAAATTGATAAAATAGAACAAAAAATTGGTGAAGGAACCTTAGTTGTATGCTAATTAATACGAACCGCGCTAGTTCCTACGGGTATTTGTGGAAAGTGATAGTGAAGTCGAAGTGGTATATTATGAAACTGCTAATTAAGGATTTCAACGAGCCGGTAATGATGGAAGTGATAGAGGTGAAGGTACAAATAGGTTGTTGGAACAATAAAAGAGATTCTTATCCGATAATGGATCGGATTGATGACACCGTATGATGATGATAAGATACGAGAATCATGAATTCCGAGCACCTGCAGTCTATTTGTGATGATATTGGAAATCAAGGGGGGGGGTTTTTTTCCCCCCCCCCCCCCCGTGGCAGAAGAAGAATAGATTTTTTTGATGTTTGTTAAGGTCAGTTGAAATCTAGTCTTATAGTAATCCTCCTTATCGAGTAGTTGGCTTGGTTATGTTTCGCTATTTGGCTATGGTAACGGTGCTGAAGATTAGGGTACTCATCACATCCTAGTATTGAATCGCTTTTTTGGAGTAATACATTTACCGGGGAAACCCTTTACCCAAAAAAAAATTAATGCAAAATACCTTTGATTGTAAATAAGACGAAGTTACAAACAAAACAAAGCATGATTACAAATGATTCAAACATAAAAGCATAAACAATAAAGAGTTAAAACTCAAGACACTCCTAAATGCGGGAAAAATAATATTGGGTTGCCTCCCAAAAAGCGTTTGTTTTTGTTCGAGTCACGAGCCTGACTCTACCCTTATTTAACATATAAATGAGAGGGTTCCCCTACACTTAGTATTAAGTGTGGGTGATAGTAACGGTACACACCATCGTGGTAAGAAGGAGCCTTATGTTGAAAAAGTGGTTGTTGAATTATATGCTCTAAATGGTGTGTTTCTTTAATCCTATCCTTTTTTAATTCATTTGGCTTAACGGGTAAACTAAGTCCTCTTAAGAAATTATTCTCTAGCACCTCCCAATTCGAAAGATCAACACCTAGGGATCCACCTTGTCCTAATAAATATGGTTTAAATCCATAATGTTTTTTAGGGTCATCTACACATGGGTGATAATAGCAATATATATCCTTAGGGTGGAAAGACGCCACATGAGGTGAAGGCGGTGTATGAATGGTCAAATTGTCTACTACCTTCATCCTAAAACTATCCAAAATATGTGGTTTGATGGTTGGTTCGAGGCCTTTTTCGTCTCCTAGACTTACATCTAAGGATGGACAATTAGGTAAAGGTTGTGGTTGAGGCTTCGGTTCATCAAAACTAAGAATTTTCCTAGAACTAAGAGGAATGTCATAATTAGTAGTATTCAAGCCTAAATCCTATAGTGGTGTTTCGTATAAAGGTTCTGACTTCACGGGCGGGGTGTATACCTCAAATGATGGGAGGACTTGTAGGGTACCTTGTGGGTTTGGATTTTCTACCTTATCCCATGCTATACCTCTATGCATCTCTACCTAAACATTCTCGTTTCCAAACAATCTTTTTGCTTGAACCTTCAAATTTGCTACTTCTTGTTCAGGAATAATGCTTGGTGGGTTGTCCTATTCTTTTTTGCCTTGGGCAAAATTTTCTATGGCTTCCCATGCTTCTTCACCACTTAATTCCCTAAGGTTCCCGTCTGCTGCAAAGTCAAGGTCCATTCGGGTATAGTCGTCGACATGATCATAAAATAATTGAGTAAGGGACCATAAATCAAGGCCATGATGAGGGACTCTTTGGATTAAGTTTTTGAAACGAGTCCATGCATCGTAGATAGATTCATCTTGATGTTGTTGGAACACCAAGGTATATCTTTGGAATGGGAAGGTTGTGGATTCGTGGAGGGGTTTTGAAAAGGGTGTGGTTGATGGGTCCTTTCATACAACAATATGGTGAACGAAAGAGTTGAATTTACAAACAAAAGCACAAGACAAGTCAGGACTACAAGAAAGCTAATATACTAAAAATAAAATTCTCACTTGATAGGAATCAAGCGAGTATACCTAAGTTAAACAATGATCAAAACCTAACTATTCCCCACCCAGCAGCGCCAAAAACTTGATGCGTGGGTCGTAAAGACTTCAACAAGAAGTTTTACAACTCCCTAGGCAGTGTACCAAATCGTTATAGCGTAGTATAGGCAAGACTCGGGGGTTGTTATAATTCTCTAGGGGAATAGTTTAGGAAGGCTACCACCCGGAATACAAATATCACAATAATACCTTCCAAAAGGGATTATTTAACACAATAAACCACAATTCATCACATATCTTATAAAATCATCACCGTCAACATGATATAAAATCTGAATAAACTGACAAAAGTCAAATAGTCAAAGGACTATAAAGGAAATATTCAGAACACAAAAGGGCAAAGGTTACAATTAGATTGCTTCTCCTAATCCTGTTGCCTTGTCACACTCGTGATGATTTATGTAGTATTTCCTAAGTCATGAACGAATTACACGAACCCGCCATCTATTTAATATTTCATTAAGGCAACGCATAAGTAAGGTAGTATGAAGACTATTACAAGGCCCCTAAGAGTATATTAAATGCAATTGAAATATCTTAAGAGGGATCAACCATATTGGGGGTAAGGTAGTATGAAGATTGTTATCAGATGGTATCCTTTCTATACTTCTCACGTTTTCCTAAATGTCTATGCCAATTTAACATCTTATGGCTAGTTTTCTAGAGCCTAACGCGCACATTCATCATAAGAAGCAACATTAAAAGGATCTACAATCTAACTTTCATGCAATCATAAGTAAATACAAGGGACAGTTTAGCCTAACATATTATAAAGAAAGCAAGAACATAGATCAGTCAAACAACACATAGACATATTGAATGATTAAAGATAAACAATCTTACTTGATTAAAACATGGATTAAGGTCAGTTACAATAGGGTTTTTAAGCCATAAAGATGGCCTAAAAGATGACAAAATACTTAGGGTTTGGCTCCCTAAAAGTTATACAATGGTACACACTTAAAACTTTAAATTCGGTTTTGTATATATAGAGAAATCGTCACAACGGCGTCCAGTTATAGACGTGTGCCGTCACAAAGTAGAATATTCTAGGTCTGATTTAAGTCAGTTTCGTCCTGACGTCGTCGTCAGTTTTCTGACGCCGTCACTAGATAGATCACAACGGTGTCGCTTTATGCTTGCGACGCCGTCTCCTCACTCTGTGAGCACGATTCTTCAAGAGATTTGGTATAGATCTGTAGTCTTGTCTATTTCTTCTCCAAATGAGCCCAAGTCATGTGTATTTCCTCCAAATGCCATCCATGTGCTAAAAACCTAAAAACAAACGATTAAGCACACAATTTGGGCATATTTGCATGATTTATGGGGTTAAATGACCCCGAAATAGTGTATAAAATGACACCTCGTCAATAATATTGATGAATACTTTGAAATGGCATGTGAATATCTAGTGAATATTGAAGAATGTGAACGTCTTGAGACTGAGCTTTCCAAGAGTCATAAACAACAACATGACAAAAGTTTTGCATAACTAGATAAACATTATATTAATCTTGAACTTGCTTTGCAAAATGAAAAAGAAAAGAATCTTTGTGAAAACTAATCTTTCACATGAGGTGATAACATCAAATAGTTTATACTTTTTAGTGTCAATATCCCTAGTTTATTGCCTTATTTTGTACTATTTAATATCTATTTGGTACTTAATCCGTTAATATTTACATATTCAGGTTAATAAAGGCATTGGAATGAAAAGACGTAAAAAATAGATGCTTCTAATAATGAAATATTAATGGAGTAATTTACTTATGATTTGGAGTTCATTGTGGGAGGCTCGTGAAAGAATCAAGTGGAGAAACGAAGCCGAAAGTTGAATAAATGTTTATGAAATATTTCCAGAAAGGTGCTTTAGTATTTTGACCACAACTTCTTCATGCAAGCTACTTTTTAGATAATTCAAGTGGCCATGGAAAGAGGAAAGGGATATCTACGAGAGTTTTCACAAACTAAGCCCAGATCACAACTGGAAAATAGTTACAACGCAAACAAAATGTAACTACGCAGTGACTCTACCTATTCAACAACATAGTAGCTCTACACTTCAACTACGGAGTAGTTTTTTATGACGTCATGGCTTAGTCGATTCAACTACGCGGTAGCTTTGAAAACTACGGCGTAGTTCTTCACTTTTAGCTACGCCGTTGTAACATCCGAGAATTTTCGAATTTAGAATGACGATGTCAATCTTTGACTTTTAGGGTCTGGCTTGACTTATAAAAACGATCATCTAAATCACGTTTTCACGACTCGGACTCTAAAGCAATTTGGTGTGGAATGACATTCCTGACAACTTTTTAGTTTTGCCCGAGACCTGGAAACGAGCCGAAAAGGGCTAGAACAGCACCGCAAACATTATTCGAA
>BQNB010165140.1:0-14254 GCA_026074375.1 Tanacetum coccineum | reverse complement strand
TCCTTGTTAGTAATTTCACAAATTACAAGATGATTGATTCAAGACCAGTCTTGGAACAATACAATGAACTTCTTGGTATACCACAACATTAGATAAACATGGATGAATCCATTCAGGTTTCATGTATCATTGATAAACTTCCCCCTTCATGGAGAGATTTCAAGCACACCTTGAAACATTTGAAGGAAGAGTTAACTCTTGTTGAGTTAGGCGGTCATATGCGCATTGAGGAGTCCCTCAGGGTGCAGGATAGTGACAAGCCAAAAAGCAACAATGTTGCTGGTCTATAGTGATTGGACATGGTTGTGCGAATCTTAGATTTAGTTCTAGAAAGATTGTTTCCTTATTTAATATTTTGCATGTTCCTGATATTAAGAAAGATATGGTTTCTAATATTAAGAAAGATATTGTTTCAAATGGTATTTTGAATAATTGTGTTTATAAACAAGTAACTAAAATTTGATAAATTTGTTTGGTCTAAACATGGTGTGTTTATTGGTTTTGGCTATTTGTGTAATCAAATGTTTAGGCTTAATATTGTTAATAGTATTGGTAAATCAGCCTTTATGTCAACCTTTAAACTGAATAATTCAATCATATGGTATGTTAGATTGGGCAATGTCCACTTTAATAATAATATGAAAGATATGTCTAAGGATGGGTTAATCCTTGTTTTGACATGGACACTGAAAAATGTAAGACTTGCATGCTGACCAAAAATACAAGAAACCATTTCAAAATGTAAAACTTGAAACTGATGATTTGGGAGCTGATCTATAGTTACCTATGTGATTTAAATGTTATTCCCTTATTAGGAAATAAGAAATACTTTGTGACATTTATTGATGATGCTTCTAGGTTTTTCTATGTTAGTTTATTACATAATAAGGATGAAACATTAGATAAACTTAAAGTATTTAAAACTGAATTTGAATTACAACAAGGGTCCTTGATCAAAAGATTCAGGACTGATAAGGGAGGTGAGTACATGGATACTCTGTATTTTCAGTCTGTTGTCATACTCTGGACTGAGTTAAGAGTTCTAGGGTGAAGCTATGTTAACAGTTTGCTATTTACTAAATAGGGTTTCCAATAAAAGGAAAAAGATTACCCCTTATGAACTCTAGACTAAAAGGAAACCAAACCTGAATTACCTCAGGGTTTAGTGGTTGCAGGGCAGTTGTAAGACTCCTTGATTTAAAGCTAAAAACTTTGGGTGAAAGAGGCATTAAATGCATCTTTGTTGGATATGCTGAGCATTCCAATTCTTTTAGGTTCTATATCATTGAGCCTAATGATTTAGTTGCAATTAACTTAATAATTGAATCAAGGGATTATATATTTGATGAGAATAGATTCTCTTCAGTCGCTAGACCAAGTCTCAGTATTCCTAAAGGAACTGAAGACATTGGTGGTTCAGTGGTCCCTGAAGTGGTCACTGATGAGGTTGTTCAACAACCTGAATCCGAGCTTAGAAAAAGCAAAAGGAATAGGACTCCAAAGGATTTTGGACCCGAATTTCAATTATACTTAATTGAAGGAACAAGGGAAGAGGTCTTTGACCAACACTCCTATTGATTTAATGTTAAGGATGACCCCAAAACATTTGATGAAGCAATGAAGTCCCAGGATGTTGCTTTCTGGAAAGAAGCAATTAATGATGAGATGGACTCCATCATGGGCAACAAAACTTAGGTATTGGCTGATCTACCTCCAGGTTGCAAACCTCTTGGCTGCAAATGGATCTTCAAAAGAAAACTGAAGGTAGATGGAAATATTGAAAAGTTCAAGGCAAGTTTGGTCATTCAGGGCTTTAAACAAAAGTCAGGGATAGACTACTTTGATACTTATGCTCCAGTGGCACGTATCAGTACCATAAGACTGCTGATTGCTATGGCATCAATTCACAATCTGATTATTCATCAGATGGATGTGAAGACAGCTTTCTTGAATGGTGACTTAGAAGATGAGGTTTATATGAATCAACCTCAGGGTTCATCATGCCTGGCAATGAAAACAAGGTGTGTAAACTGATTAAGTCTTTATATAGACTGAAGCAGGCATGATGCGGTTGTCGTAAGGGACTTCTACAAGAAGTTTTACAACTCCCTAGGCAGAGTACCTATCCGTTGTAGTAGTAGTATAGGCAAGACTTGGGGGTTGTTATCGTTCTCAATTGGGAATAGGTCGGGAAGGCTTGATCACGGTCTAACAGAATTTTAGGGGTTGAGAGAAGATTCTTTTTGTATTTTTATATTTTATGAAAGCAGGTAAATCTATGGTTTGAGAGGTTGGTTTATTTAACTACTAACTAAACTAATATCTAATCTACCGGTGATAACTTTATGATAATTAAATGTATTTACTCAATCATGCACTACTTATCAGATTGCTTCTCCTAATCCTGTTGCCTTGTCACACTTGTGATGATATGTGTAAGTATTTCCTAGGTCATAAACGGATTACACGAACCCGCAGTCTATTTAATATTCCGTTATGACAACGAACAAGTAAGGCAGTATGAAGACTATTATAAGGCCCCTAAGAGTACATTAAATGCATGTGAAATATCTTAAGAGGGATCAACCATATAAAGAGGCAAGGTAGTATGAAGACTGTTACCCAATGGTATCCTTTCTACGCACTCGCATTTCCCTAGACGTGTCTACAGCGATACAGACAAAAGCTGGTTTTCTAGAACCTAACAGAACCTAACGCGCACAATCATCAATCAAGGAGCAATAGTAAAAGGATCTACAATTCGAGTTTCATGCAATCATAAGCAAATACAATAGGGGGTTTGTAGATCAAATGTTATAATGGATGCAAAGAGAATAGATCAATCATGCAACTAATATGACAATATTGAATGATTAAAGATTTTAAATAAACCTTACCATGGATTAAACTGGATTCTTCAAGGTAGTACAATAGGGTTTTGAGGCCCTAAAAATGACCTATGAAGCTTTAAATGACTAGGGTTCGTCTCCCTAGGTTTACAAAGTTACACACTTAAAACCCTAAAATCGGTTTTGTATATATTGAGATATCGTTGCGACGGCGCCGCGTTGTAATCCTAACGCCGTCACCACGTGGATGATTTTAGATCCTCATTAAGTCGGCTACGTCCTGACGCCGTCGCCAAATCTATGACGCCGTCAATAATTAGGTCACGACGGCATTCGCCTTTTATGATTGCGACGCCATATCCAATGCCTATAAGCAATACTTCTTCAAGGATTTGGTTTGTTCGGTACCGTAATTTGTTCGTTTCTTTCCAAATGTGCCTAAGTCACTGTATCTCCATCAAATGCCCTCCAAGTTGCAAACACCTGAAAAACAAACGATTCATGCACATATTCCGGGCATATTTGCATGATTTTAAGGGTAAAATGACACCTAAAATAGTGTTATATTGACACATATGAAAATTACCCCTACTCTTGGGATTTTTATGTCCTCAAGCAATTAGGCTTTTTATACTAGGGTCAATAGCCAATTTAGGGTCATTTAACCTACTCTTTAAAAGTATATACAAACACAACCTCTATACCTCGTAATTTAAAGCTCGAAAAGCTTACACTTGCACCTAAATAAGTGTTTGGGATTTCTATCTTTCTCTCAGGTGTATAAATAAACTTATAACAAACTATGGGGAAATGGAAAAAAATTATTCATTACCTTGCTAGCTTATAAATTTACCATATGTTGATGATGCGGTCGGTCGTTTATACTCTCAAACAAGAAAGTTTTTTTACAACTCCCTAGGAAGAGTACCTAATCATTGTAGTAGTAATATAGGCAAGACTCAGGGGGTTGTTATCGTTTACTCGGGGAATAGGTTGGGAAGGCTTGATAACGATCTAACAGAATTCTAAGGGTTGAGAGAAGATTATTTTTGTATTTTTATATTTTATGGAAAGTAAGTAAATGTAACGCCCCGACCCAAAAGGGTAGAAGTATTACAAATATGGTGTGACATCAAAGGCATACATAATCATAACACAAGCATAAACAGCGGAAGTCCTCAATAATTACCAAAGGAAAATAAGTCAACTATTGATCCTTAAGGTACTTAAGTCTTAAGGACAGACATAATCAACCGAAAATAACTGAAATAACGAATGTCTTGAACAGAAAACAATTCATATATCAAAAACAAGCATCTCTTAGGGTATGTCCCACTCGAACTCATAAATCTGAAAGCCAACCCCCAGCTCCTAGCTTAGATACCTGCCGCAGGAAAAAGAAAGTGCAGGCTGAGCTTACTCTAGCACAGTGAACAGATAAAATATAATCGAATGCAAAAGATAATGAAAATCAAAAGGATAACGATAACAAGGTATAAAGGGTATCACAGGGACATGATCATGGAATACAAATATAAGTAAGACAAAAAAGAGTCAATTATAGTGTAAAGGTAGATGAATCAGAAAGTCGAATCAAGTCCAATTACCAAGCCAAACAATCATATCACTAGTAACCACGAGTCATGAGCTTCCTAATGTGAATAGACTTGGATTGCCCTCCCAAAACATCAGTCACCAAATATCCAAATTATTCTTTTGTCATAATCCTATCGAATACAAAAAAATCTAGGATGCATCCATCGCCCCCTTAAACATTATAATAATATTCTTATTGCACATATAATATGGAAATGCGGGGGACGGCATGAGAACATCACTCACTCACCATGAGTAATGACCAAAGGTGGCATCAATGACAGACCATGTTACCTTCATGGCTGAGGAAACAAATAGTGCTATGGTCTCAAATGAAGGGTTCCAAAGCAATGTAATATCAAAGTTCATTTTCAAAGGGATCTAGCAAAGGTTCAATGCCAAAGGTTTAAATATCAAATGGTAGCATAGCTGGGTTACTAATTGAACTAAATAACAATATATTTAAGAGGAGCCAATAAAAGGACTCAGAGCGAATGGAAGAAATCAAAAGTAGTAATCATAGATAGAGAGGAATATGCACGAGAAACCTTAACGATAAAGGTTAGAATATTTGTACCTTTTTCCGAAGCAAAGCAATAATCAAAGAAAACACCACAGGGAATTTCATAATCACTCCCTCTTGATCCGAAACCTAAAGAAATGATAAATTCAAATTACAAACCATTCATTTAAGTTATACTTTCTATTTTTAGTAACTTTCCATTTTTAGTAACTTTCCATTTTTAGTAACTTTCCATATTTAGAAACTTTCCATTTTTAGTAACTTTATATTTTTAGTAACTTTCCATATTTAGAAATATTCATCATTTGAGATTCTATGAGGATTTGAATAGCTTAAGGGACTTAATATGCCAACCTTACCAAGTTTCGGGGCATTAAAATATGACAATCTTTTCCATATTTTGGGTTTAATATGCAAAATCATACATTATTCAAGGTTAAAAGTGTTAAATATAAAAGTTTCACATTTATATTAAGATTATACCTATCCATTTTTTTGTATTAACAAGTCAATCCCTTAATTTACACAAATTTTTACATATTTAGCCCCTTTTTGTTTATAAATTATTTAAACTGTATCTATTAATTATCATAATTACAAAACAGGTTCCTTATAGATTAAAATATGACAAATTCATACTTTAATACATTAAATACTAACCAACCTTAACTTTTCAGAATTTACAATTTTAGTCACTCTATTTTAATTAATAATTTCTCTATATTTACTTTTATATGTAATAACCATTCTAATCCAAAATAATATCAATATGACATTATATACCCCCCAACTTATTTTATTAGAATAATAAGTCATTAATAAAAATGTTTAAAAAACAGGACCCCTTAGATTTCAGAAATTACAAATCACCCCCTTATACTTTAAAATCTAAATCGGCTAACAAATAAATCCACAAAACCCTAATTTGATTTTTCCCAATTACAAACACAATTATTACCCAATAATTAGCATTAAATGAACCTGAAAAAATTAGCAAAACCCTAACCCTAATTTGTTTTAACCTTTTTCTTCTCGTTTTCCCTTTATTCGAAAATTGGCAAACAAAGATAAATCCCAAATAATTATTTCGAATCTCCCCTAAATTTTTCCAACAATTTATCTGAGTTAAATATGATATATACAACCTTAGAAAAATATAAAATCAAATGTACAATTATTATTTATGCCGAATTTACATTATTAGCTAAAAATAGGGTTTAGATCACTGTTTTAATTAATTTCGACCAAAATAAACATGCTGTGATAATTTTTCTTAAGCATTGAACAAAATGAATATGATGAATTGAGGATAAAAAAATACCTTTGATGGCACCTTGGTGATTTTTTGATTCTTGACACACGAATTGGGTTTTTTGAACCAAATAAACTTTCCAAGATCGAAACCCCGATTTTGAAAAACCAAGCCTCTAAAAATCTTTCCTTATTTTTCACACACCTTCCTTCGTCCTCCAAACACATTAGGGGTGAAAAGTGGTCCTTGCCCTGGAGTAACATCAAATCGAGTGATGGCCGCCACTTTGGTTTTTAGGGTTTTTGGTTTAAATTGTTTGAGTTTTAACAAATAAAAATGCATAAAGAAATTAAATAAATATTTTGGCCAAATTTTTGGGCTTTCAAAATAGATTAAATCAGATTTTGTAACTTGCCAAAATATTTTGTATTTATCTTAATTTATTTTATTTAATTTGTAATGTATTATTAAAATATTATTCATATAATTTTGGCTAAAAATATAATACATAAGTATTAATTATTTTTCTTATCTAATATAAGGTATTTTAATATTACATAAATTCCTTAATTTGTCACATGTTTGCTTTTTATAATTCCTAACATTAAATGAAAGAAAATGTTTATTTAAGCTTTTATGGAATTTTCTTGCATTAGGGGTATTTTGGTAATTTTACACTTATTGAAATTTTTAGGTTTTACAACTTCTTCCCCTCTAAAAAAAAATTTCGTCCTCGAAAATTGAAATGAACCGGAATGAAAACGAAATGAGAACGAAACGAAAACATACCGAACTAGACAAAGAAATGAGGATAACTAGCTCGCATAGACTCTTCGGTCTCCCAGGTAGCCTCACGCTCTGGGTGATTTTCCAAAAGAATCCTTCAGAAAAGGAATAACTTTGTTTTTCTAATGGCTCTCCTTTGCCGATCCTGAATGGTTTCAGGTTCTTCGGACACAAAAAGAACCATATCAGGGCTGAATCTGATCAAAAGGATCAAGATGCGACATGCATATGGATGATAATTGGTATCCCCTCTAAAAGAGATACATGGAAAGACATCGTGACGTCAGCCGATAACTGCGGAGGAAGCGCAGACGTATACGAAACCCTCTCCAATTCTTCCAAAATCTTCAAACGGGACCGTTGAAACGTGGACTGAGCTTGCCTTGATCCCAAAACGACTTACTCCTCGGAATGGCAACACACACAATAACTTCAGAAATACACGATCTCCAACTTGAAAACTATAGTCACGTCGATCTTATCAGCATAACTCTTCGTCGCGAATCTAGCCTCTTTCATATTCTCTCCTTAGCAACAGTCCACTTTCTATTCAGTAATCTCGATGAGCTCGGACATTCAATCAAACGCCTAAACCTACTTCTCCTAGGAAATAGTTGTGCCTCGACATTTTTACCATACAAAAGCTTGAAAGGTGCCTTGATGCTATCATGCCAACTATTATTGTAGGCAACTCCACCAAGCACAATATTCATCCCAACTACCTGTCCAATTCATAAGCACAAAGCCCTCAACTTATCTTCCAAAGTTGAATGGTCTTCTCTGACTGACCATCGGTTTTGAGGATGACTTAACAATGCCGTACTGAATTAAGACGACGTTCCCAAGCCTTTCCTGTAATACTTTCCAAAAATGAGAGTAAACCTTTGGTTCTCTGTCCGGACACAATAGAAGTCGGCTGTACCATGCAGTCTAGACGATTTCCTGTTGAAAAATTCTCCGCAAACTTACTAATACCATTGTTCTTCCGTAATGGGTAAGAAATAAGGGACCAGACTTGGTTAGCCGATCAACACATCCCACCCAAATCGGGATCATGTCTTTTCTGAGTAGTAGGCAATACCAGTAACGAAATCCATGGAAATTCTCATCCCTTTCCACACCCGGAATCTCCAACCGGCTGTAACTAAACCACTATCCCTCTGATGTCTTTTTTTTGTCCTTTTCTTCAATTTTGACTGCTGACAAGTCCATACATCTTGGGGATTACAACGTAGCCACATCCTTGCTTCCATGCCATTCCACCAAAGGTAGTGTTTCAAATATCTTGTACTATCTTGGTTGAAACCTGGTTGGAATAGTCAAATGGAGAACTATAAGCTCTCCGTCAAAACCTTCTCGCTACACGTGCCTGATCATTTAGAACACATAAGCCTATCTTCCACCCATACAACAACGTCATCATCAACAATGAACCTTAGTATGTTTATCGTCTTCAACATTATTGCCACAATAGCACTCAAAGCTCACCGTCGTACCTTTGTCTCTTCTGTTCTGCCACCATAGCATGTGGTCTAGTCTCTTTTTCTCATACCGACCAAAAGCCGCCGAAAACCTCGTCACATAGCTACAACATCCAAAACGCTTAAATCACGAAGGATTATGGAATCCAAAACAAACTATTCCTAGATTTTTCGACTAAGTGCGACGGCCGGCAACCACACATGTAGCATTGCCCAGATGGTACTGGATGTTAGTGTTCATATTCTTTCAAAAGTTCCAAACCATCTTCTCTGTATCATGTTAAGTTCCTCTCCTGAGTATAAATATATTTGAGACTCTTTGATTTGTAAATATATCACAGCTTCTCCATACAGATAGTGCTCTCTAGATCCATCTCAATGCAAAAACCCAACGCAAGCTAAATCAAGATCATGGGTTTGGAAAATTTACTTCATATGGCTTCAGTTTTTTGACTTGAAGCGTCAGGCGATCCCAACTTACAATGTTGCATTAAAACACAACCCAAACCTTTATTCGAATGCATCACTTGTTTATCCTGAAAACACCGGAACCTCGATGGAGAGTCAATATCAAGAGCTGACACCAAATCTCCGTTTCATTCCTCAATATTCTCCTGACGCTCATACGTCCACACAAAATTTCACCCTTTCTCTTAAGCTGTGTGTAAGAGGTAAAGCTAATCGGAGAAAAACCCCGACAAAAAGTCCGGTTTAATAGCAGCAAGCCACCAAGTAACTTCTCACTTCGTTCACCGTAGTAAGGTATCGGCAATTTTGTGATAGCTTCAACCTTTGATGGTTCCATATTGAGCCGTTCTGTTGATAATATGACCAAGGAAAGCGGACTTGCTGTAACAGAACTCGAACTTAGAAAACTTCCACATACAACTTCTTCTCGTATTAACTACACCTCCCTCCTTTTGTCTAAGAATCTCCAAACAAAATCCGTAGATTGTCGCTCATGCTCTTCTTCAGTCTTGGAGTAAACGATGGGATGTCGTCGATGAATACAATAAGAACTTATCAACGGTACTCGTGGAAAATACGGTTCATCAAATCAATAACACGGCAGGAGCATTAGGTCAACCGAAGGGCATAACCAGAACTCGTAGAGGCCATAACCGTACGAAAAGGCCAGTCTTAGAATATATTCTTGCTCTCTCACATCGAAGCTGATGATAAACTGACTCGCAGATCAATCTTAGAAAAATATTTGGCCCCACACCCCTTGCAGGTTTGGTTCAAACAAATCGTCGTTTCGACGGAAGAGGAATAACGAATGATAGCGGTTTCGAATCGTACATACGGTTGAGTTCGCGGTAATCAATACACAAGCGCTATGCTACTTCCTTTTTCTCTAACAAATAAGACGGTGCATCCCAACGGGTGAATAAAAACATGGGTTATTAAGCCATTCTTAACATATCTTGTAAATGCTATTTAACTCTTTTCATTTCAACAGGTGCCTTTCATACTGGCCTTTGAATAGGTTCAGCATCCGGGAATTAACTCAATGCCAAATTCAATCTCTCTAGCGGGAGGAAGTCCAGGAAGTTATCGGGAAAAAAACATCAGCGAATTCTACGACAACAGGAAAAGATTTTAAAATATTTGGGACTCTCCAAGATTGTGTCCAGAACAGATGCCAGTAAAACCTTGGCACCCATGAGATATCACAGGTACGTACCTTCATAGAAAGCATGATGTGTTAACGGACTTAACGACGGGAGGATCCATGATAAACAATTCAGGTTTGGTGCGAACTTACCCTACAGATCACAGTTCCCTCTAGCATAGCAGTCAATTGGTTGCTCGATGAAGAAGCCAACCAGATCCATGCCTAGAAATCAACATCAAAGTCGAACACCTATGGATATGAAGTAAATTCGCAGGACGAATTCGATATCAAAACTAAAAGGGCAGTTAACATTTCATGGTCAATAAGAAATGTTCTTTATTGGGGTTGAATATGAATATTGCGTTCTCCATATGAACGATCGAGGAAAACTCAGAGATTAGCAAACGAAAACGAAGATCCGATAGGTTAGGAAGTGTGTTAACGCAGATGGAACTTAATGTCTACCAATCCTCACAGGTTTAGCTAAGCTCTAAAAGGTCATAAGGGACCTCCGTCATGATTAACCTGGCTCTGTTACCATAAATTGAACGCCCCGACCCCAAAAGGGTCCTTGAAGTATTACAAAATATGGTGTGACTTCAAAGGCATACATAATCATAACACAAGCATTAACAGCGGAAGCCTCAATAAATACAAAGAAAATAAGTCAACTTGGACTTTATGTACCTAAGTTTTTAAGGACAGACATATCCAACCGAAATAACTGAAATAACGAATGTCTTGAAAAGAAACAATTCATATATCAAAACTAAGATCTCTAGGGTAAGTCCACACTCAACACTCATAATCTGAAAGCAACCCAAGCTCCTAGCTTAGATACCTGCCGCAAGAAAAGAAAGTGCGGCTAAGCTTACAAAGCCCAGTGAACAGATATATATAATCGAATGAAAATATAACGGAACAAAAGGATACGATACATGTATAAAGGTTATCCAAGACATGATCAAAGGAATATAATTATAATGTAAGACAAAATCAGAAGTTTTCAATTCTTAGTGTAAGGTAATGATGAATCGAAAGCTGACTCAAGTCCATTTCCAAGGCCCAACAATCATATCATTAGAACAGCACATGGTGTCATGAGCTCCAAATGTTGAAAGGACGTGGATTGCATCCAAACATCAGTCACCAAATATCCAATTATCTAATTGTCATAATCCATTCGAATACAAAACAATCTAGGATGCATCCATATGCCCCATCCTTAAATAACCCAATAATAATTCTTCATAGTGCACATATAATATCAAATGGGGGACGGCGTGAGAAATCACTCACTCACACATGAGTCATGCCAAAGGTGCATCAATGACACGGCCATGTTACCTTCATGGCTAGGAAACAAATAGTGGCTTGGGTCTCAAACTGAAGGGTTCAAAGCAATGTCATATCAAAGTTCATTTCAAAGGGATCATAGCAAAGGTTCAATGCCAAAGGTTCAAATATCAAAAGGTTTGCATAGCCAGGGTTCAAATGGTAATATTAAAACAAATCATATAAGAGAGCCAAAATAAATGCTCAGAGCAAATGATGCAAATCACATAAGTAATCAAAGATAGAGTGGAATATGTCACGGAGAAACCTTAACGATAGGACCAGAATATCTGTTCCTTATTCCGACGAAAAGAATAATCAAAGAAAAAAAACCACACGGGAAATCAAAATCACTCCCTCTTGACCGAACCTAAAGAAATGATAAATTCGAATTACAAACCATTCATTTAAGTTATACTTTCTATTTTTAGTAACTTTCTATTTTTAGTAACTTTCCATATTTAGAAACTTTCCATTTTTAGTAACTTTATATTTTTAGTAACTTTCCATATTTAGAAATATTCATCATTTGAGATTCTATTGAGCATTTGAATAGCTTAAGGACTTAATATGCCAACATAAAAGTTTTGGGTCTAAATATGACACTTTCCATATTTTAGGTTTAATATGCAAAATCAAACCAATCTTTCAAGGTTACAAAGTGTAAATATCAAAGTTTACAATTTTATTCTGATTATTACCTTCATTTTTTGTATTTACAAGTCAAAACCTTATTTACACATTTACATAAATTTAGACCCTTTTGTTTTAAAATATTTAAACATATCTCTTAATTATCCATATTTACAAAACAAGTCCTTATAGATAAAAAAATGAACTAATTCATACTCTTTATACTTTAAATACTAACCAAACCTTCCTCTTTTCAGGAAATTACCAATTTTAGTCCTCATATTTCTATTTAACTATTTCTAATTTACCTCTATTATATGTAATTAACCACATTCTATTCCAATATAATATCAAGATGAACATTTTATACCCCCATCCTTTTTTTTATAGAATATAAAAAGTCATTATAATAACATGTTTATAAAAGTCCACATAGTTTCAGAAATTACAAATCAGCCCTTATACTTTAAAATCATAATCGGCTAACAATTAAATCAACAAAACCCTAATTTGATTTTTCCCAATCACAAACATAATTATTACCCAATCATTAGCATTAAATACACCTGGAAAAATTAGCAAAACCCTAACCCTAATTTGTTTAAACCTTTTTCTTCCCTTTTTCCCTTTATTCGAAAATCGGCAAACAAAGATAAATCCCCAAATAATTATTTCGAATCTCCCCTAAATTTTTTCAATATTTTATCTGAGTTACATATGATATATACAACACTTATAAAAAATATAAAATCTAATGTAAAATTATTATTTTCATGCCGATTGTTCATAATTAGCTAATAATTAGTGGTTTCGAACATGTTTAATTATTTCGACCAGATTAACATGAGAATGGATAATTTTTCTTAAGCATAGAACGAATTAATATGATGAAAAATGAGATACAAAAATACCTTGTATGTTTATCAATTTATATTCGTTTACGTGCTTAAGTATGTGACATATCATTCAACTGGGTCTAATCCTACATATTTAATGCGTTGCATCTTTGGTGTTGTTTAGGCGTAGGCTAAGAGTCCGGGATAGCTCTCCATATTGCAATTTATATATAGAATCATAGGATCAAAAATATTGACCTGTCTTTGCCATTTGATTGTGAGCTTAGTTAAGCCACAAGGTAACCTTGGTAACAACAAGGTGCCCTTTGATTGTGAGCTTAGTTAAGCCACAAGGTGACCTTGGTAACAACAAGTACGTTCTAATCAATTGGTAAGGATTCAGACAGTGGACTACTAGTATATAAAGAGCCATTAAGCAGTAAGTGGGTAAAGTCTCCATGAGCTAGGGTTTAGTAAGAGCACCATTATTAATCTCTTAAGATAGATTATAATCAACCATTGTTTGCTTTATGCGGATGCGTCTAATAGTGACAAGATTAGCGTGTCTAGGTCTTAGGAAGAAGTACCGCCTAAGTCTAGGAATGATATGCCCCTTCGAGATAAGACAATCATTGCACTAAATAAATAAACCTGCATTTTATCAAATTATTCATGGTTGATATGTTTTCCTTACATTAGTTCTCGACCGCTTCTCTATTGTTTGTTTGTCGTCTTGTGTGTGTTTATTAGTTTACTTGTCATCAAAACCTTAGGTTAGATACACAAAACTATGCCAGTCTCTCAGGCTGAAACTCCCCTTTTGCATTAGTTTTAGGTTTAACTTAGATAACTAAAATACTGATAGAATTAGGAATTAACGCTCTCACTCTCAGTGATCGACACCCTACTTACCAACGAAGCTACATCTTGACTGGGTACACTACCCGTTAAAGTGTTGTTTTTAGGTATAGTTGGCATAAAATAAATAGTAAAACTTGATACATAAATAATACCTACACAATGACACATCACAACCATATAAGGGGCAAAGTAGTATGAAGACTGTTACCCGATGGTATCCTTTCTACACAATCGTGTTTTCTTAGACATATCAACAACGATACAGACAAAAGCTGGTTTTCTAAGACCTAACATGCATATTCATTACAAGAAGCAACACCACTAAGATCTACATCCTAGGTTTCATACAATCATAAACAAACACAATAGAAGGTTTAGCCAAGCATGTATAGGTAAAGCAAGAATAATGAATCAAACAACACATAGACATATTGAATGATTAAGATAATCTTACTTGATTAAAACATGAATTAAAGGAAGTACA
>BQNB010165139.1:0-14254 GCA_026074375.1 Tanacetum coccineum | reverse complement strand
TACCTGTTGGATTAAAATAATAGAAAAATTATGGCAACTCGCTGTTTAGACAACCCGCTGTTAGACAACACGCTGTTAGACAACCCGCCATAAGGCAACCCGGGCAATCCGCTGTTAGGCAACCCGCTGTTAGGCAACCCGCTGTTAGGCAACCCGCTGTTAGACAACCCGTCGTTTAGGCAACTCGCTGTTAATCAATCCGCTGGTTAGTCAACCCGCCGTTTAGGCAACTCGCTGTTAATCAATCCGCTGGTTAGTCAACCCGCCGTTTAGGCAACTCGCTGTTAATCAATCCGCTGGTTAGTCAACCCGCCGTTTAGGCAACTCGCTGTTGAATCAACCCGCCGTATGAACCAGCGGGTTGAGTAATTTATTTAAAAATAATAAAATAACCAACTCGCCGTTTAGAAATATACGCAACTCGCCATTCGGGCCGGTTTCTTAAGATTCAAACCCCGCACCTCCTTTTTCAACACTAATCACATCCTAAGGCATTCCTATGCTATAGATATACATTGCTACCATTCTTTTCATCAAACACACATATATCTACTTTTTAAACTACAACCCGCCGTTAAGAATCAAAGGCAACTCATTCACTAATGTTTGAGATAGAAAACGACACATCAAAACTCATTAATATATATCTTATGAACACTTCCCAGCAACTAGATCACACCCTACAACACTACATTGGTGTATTTATCTTAAAACGACCCTAGATCTATTTTTCTACACTTTTTAATGTGTTTTCATTCGATTCCTTTGATATACACACAACATAATTGATATAGATAAAGGTTCTATGATTACCTTTGCGAGAAACCCTCGAAATCGGCGATTTGATGCTTAGTTCTTGGCGGCGAGTTGCGTGAGTGTGTGTGTGTGTGTTTTTTTCTTTGACTGGTTTTCGAAGGATTTGACCAAATGGCAACTCGCCGCCCTTTTATACTCCTAAGTTACATACTTGGCAGATTTGGTCCCTTTGGTTTCCATCTTCTTTTATTTCTTGTTTTAAGTATTTCTAAGGCATTTCTAAGATTAGGCAATTGGCCAACTTAGTCCCTATTGGTTAATAAGGCTAGGAAACAAAGAGCAAATGCTTTTTACACCCTAAACATTACAACAATAGATAACTTTGGACCTTTGAGTTAAAATTAATTAACTCCCCTTCAAATATTAACCCATTAGAATACAACAACCATCTAAGATTAGACTTTTATAGCATCCAACAGTCTTTTAGAACCCCTTAGATTTTTCCCATTTACTCTCCCCCTCAAACAACGACCCGTTTTCTATTGAAAGGGCTGTAGTCGTTGATTGAGAGGAAAAGATCAGGCGAACAGCTCTTCCCTCACCATTGTTTTACAATACCCCCATAAAGCATGGATATAAAGTAATCCATGCCCAGGCATCAAACCGGGTTGCAATCTGAAGTAATTGCAAGCCTTTTAGTAATTCCAAATGACTTAAAATATTTCCTAAGTATTTTATTATTATTATTATTAATTAATTTTAAGCCTTTTAAGTATGTTTTTTTTAGAACTATATACAAAGGATACACGAAGGCATTTGGTTTACTCATCCTCTCCTTCTTGAAGACGTTTGAGAGTTTCAGGGGTCAAACTCTTCATGCCTAGGCGTGGAAGAAGAAATTCGAACCGTTCTCTTGGTAATGCTTTGGTGAGGATGTCTGCAAAAACTCTTCATGCCTAGGCGTGCAAGAGAAATTCGAACGTTCTCTTGTAATGCTTTGGTGAGAATATTTTCTTTGCAAAAAGTTTTTTTTGATAATTTGTTTCCACGAAGTAGAGTTCAACCACCCTATTTCATTGCTCTCGGATGAACATGGTGCCGTATGTCAATGAGTTTAGGCGAGGAGTGTGGACGGTTGTACAGCACAGAGCAATGGCACTTTTTTTATCACAGTAGGGAATTTTATTAACGTCAACATCCGTAGTCTTTGGAGCTGGGATCGATCAAAAGGATTTGAGCACACATCCAGACATGGCGAATGGTATTCAGCCTATATAGTTGATATTGCATGTTCTTTGGCTTCTTTGATAGACCAGACTAACCAATCTCTATCTCCAAAGAAACTGAGTACTTCCCATACGTATTCTTTTGAATTTGACATCCCGTTGACCGCATCTGCATAAGCTGTTAGTGACATGGCGTTGTCTTTCAGATACCAAAGACCCATGTTAATGGTTCCTTTCAAGTATCGAAAGACACGTTTGATAGCTTCAAAGTGCTTTTTGGTAGGCTTAGCCTGATATCTAGCACACATGCAAACGGCGAATAACAGGGGGTCTACGGCCTGTAAGGCTAAATAAGGGAGCCAGATTCCTCTGAATCGAGTTTGGTCAACTGGAATCCCCATGAGGTCCTCGTCCAGTTTCAATCGATCCACCATCGGTGTATCGACTGGGTCAGAGAGATCCATTCCATATTTCTTTAAGGTTTCTAGAGCATATTTTGCTTGGTTAATAAAGATGCCTCCGGGACTTTGAGAAACTTGCAGTCCTAAGAAAAACGACATTTGTCCCATCATCGACATCTGAAATTTGGAGCTCATCTCTTTTGAAAAAATGTTACACGCATTATGATCTGTTGAGGCAAAAATAATGTCATCTACGTATATTTGAACAAGTAGAATATGTTTGCCTGATTTGCGTGTGAATAGCGTTGGATCCACGACGCCCTTGAAGAAATGGTTGGCCAACAGGAACTTTGAGAGGGTGTCATACCACGCCCTTGGTGCCTGCTTTAGCCCATAAAGAGCCTTCTTCAGACGATAGACGTGAGTAGGATTTTCCTGGTCTTCAAATCCTTCAGGTTGACTGACAAAGACTTCTTCTTGAAAACCGTCTATAAGGGATGGGGAGAGGAGTTACTTTCTTCTTTGGGTTCTTCAGACTGGCTTTGTGGCTTGCTTTGTGTGAGAAAAATGTCTGGATCCCTTGAGTAAACTCTTCCCATATCAGCTCTGCATGATCAACATTAGTTTGAGTGACGATTCCCCACAGCATTTGCAGAACTGGGTGTCTGGGTTTGTCACTGCTAGAAGTCTTTCCTGTCAAGCACTGGTTGATTAAGCTGAGAATTGCCCTCCATGGTTGATACACATAATTCACCCTTATGTTGGAGATAATTTCTACAGGTTCAGGATACCCCAGCTCATTAACAAAATCAATGACAATGTTACCAGACGGAGGTAACTCAAACGGATGAGCTGGGATGACAGGAGTAATTGCTAATGCCTTTCTGAGAAGATCAGCACTTAGATCGAACCATTGTTCATCAACTTGACAACTATAAACCCCCGTCTTCTCGTTATATTTCATTGTGTTCCAGAACTGTTGTAGGTAGATAGCAGGAACATTTGCTGAGGCAGTGAAGGCTTGGAAGAAGTTGGTATTACTCAGGGTGTCCACAGATATCTGAAAGATGGGGTTCTTTTGAATCTTTTGCGCATTGAAAAGTAGGTTGCTTTTCCTGATTGTTAACCACTGAGAGCGAGGTACAATCTGCTCATCTATTCTTGTAGGAGGTTGAGTGGGGACATTTTATTCTGCCATCGTATTCTGCAAAAGAGTATTTAACAAATAAGACAAACATTGCAGAGAAAAGAAGTTAGAGAGAACTTCAGCATTGATTAAAGTCATGTCATTCCACGATTGATTAAAAACAGAGGTAACTCTGGTTTGATTAAAATCTACTAATTATCCAACATGATCAATTACTTGTTAACTAAGCCCGGATGGGGTTTAGAAAAGCAACTGGGTCATTCGAATGGGCCCTGATAGATTATTGGGCTCAATGGGTCAAAGTATGAAACTTAGCCCAAATCGCCGCCAGGCAGAATGCCAACTCGTCGTTAGGAGAATTGAGCAAACCGCCGCGAAAAGGGGCGGGTTGAATATTTTAATAAATAAAAATATTCGACCAAACCGCCGAGAGACGGCGGTTTACCTGTTGGAATAAAATAAAAGAAAATTATGGTAACTCGTTGTTGGTCAACCCGCTGTTAGTCAACCCTCCTTAAGGCAACTCACTGTTAATCAACCCGCCGTTTAGGCAACCCGCTGTTATGCAACCCGCTGTTAGTCAACCCGCCGTTTAGGCAACCCGCTGTTATGCAACCCGCTGTTAGTCAACCTGTTGTTTAGGCAACTCACTGTTAATCAATCCGCTGGTTAGTCAACTCGCCGTTTAGGCAACCCGCTGTTAGGCAACCCGCTGTTAGGCAACCCGCTGTTAGGCAACCCGCTGTTAGGCAACCCGCTGTTAGGCAACCCGCCTTTTAAGCAACCCGCTGTTGGCCAACTCGCTATGAATCAACCCGCCGTATGAACCAGCGGGTTGAGTAAGTTATTATTTAAAAATAATAAAATAACCAACTCGCCGTTTAGAAATATACGCAACTCGCCATTCGGGCCGGTTTCTTAAGATTCAAACCCCGCACCTCCTTTTTCAATACTAATCACATCCTAAGGCATTCCTATGCTATAGATATACATTGCTACCATTCTTTTCATCAAAATACCTTATGAACCCAATCCCAGCAACTAATCACACCTTACAATCACTACATTGGTATTCTTATTTAAAACGACCCTAGATCTAATTTTTTTTTATTTTTTTTTTTGTTTTTTTTTTTTTTTTTTTTTTTTTTTTTTTTTTTTTTTTTTTTCATTTTTTTTTTTTTTTTTTTTTTTTTTTTTTTTTTTTTTCTAATTATCCAACAGGATCAATTACTTGTTAACTAGGCCCGGATGGGGTTTAGAAAAGCAACTGGGTCATTCGAAGGGGCCTTGATAGATTATTGGGCTCAATGGGCCAAAATATGAAACTTAGCCCAAACCGCCGCCAGGCAGAATGCCAACTCGCCGTTAGGAGAATCGAGCAAACCGCCGCGAAAAGGGGCGGGTTGAATATTTTAATAAATAAAAATATTCGACCAAACCGCCGAGAGACGGCGGTTTACCTGTTGGAATAAAATAATAGAAAATTATGGCAACCCGCTGTTATTCAACCCGCTGTTGGCCAACTCGCCATTCGACAACTCGCTGTGAGTCAACCCGCCTTTAAGCAACCCGCTGTGAATCAACCCGCCGTTAGGCAACTCGCTATGAGTCAACCCGCCGTTAGGCAACTCGCTGTGAATCAACCCGCCGTTTGAACCAGCGGGTTGAGTATTTTATTAAAAACTAATAAAATAACCAACTCGCCACCTAGAAACATACGCAACTCGCCATTCGGACTGGTTTCTTAAAATTCAAACCCCGCACCTCCTTTTTCAACACTAATCACATCCTAAGGCATTCCTAGGCTATCCTACGCATAAGACACACATTACTACCATCCTTTCCATCACACAAATCGACTTTTACTTTCTAAAAGTCAACCCGCCATTAAGAATCATGGGCAAATCATTCACTATTGTTTGAGATAGAAAACCACACATCAAAACTTATTAACATATACCTTATGAACAATTCCCAGCAACTAAATCACACCTTACAACACTACATTGGTATTCTCATTTAAAACGACCCTAGATCTAATTTTTATACACTTTTTAATGTGTTTTCATTCGATTCCATTGATATACACACAGAATAAATGATATAGATTAAGTTCGATGATTACCTTTGCAAGAAACCCTCGAAATCAGCGATTTGAGGCTTTATTCTTGGCGGCGAGTTGCGAGAGTGTGTGTGTGTGTTTTATCTTTGACCGGTTTTCATAAAGTTTGACCAAATAGCAACTCGCCGCCTCTTTTATACTCCTAAGTTAGAAACTTGGCAGATTTAGTCCCTTAGGATTCCATCTTCTTTTATTTTTTGTTTTAAGTATTTCTAAGGCTTTTCTAAGATTAGGCAATTGGCCAACTTAGTCCCTATTGGTTAATAAGGCTAGGAAACAAAGAGCAAATGCTTTTTAAACCCTAATCATTACAACACTAAATAACTTTGGACATTTGAGTTAAAATTAATTAACTCCCCTTCAAATATTAACCCATCAGAATACAACAACCATCTTATAATTACACTTTCATAGCATCCAACAGTCTTTTAGAACCCTTTAGATTTTTCCCATTTACTCTCCCCCTCAAACAACGACCCGTTTTCGATTGAAAGAGCTGTAGTCGTTGATTGAGAGGAAAAGATCAGGCGAACAGCCCTTCCCTCACCATTGTTTTACTATACTCCCATAAAGCATGGATATAAAGTAATCCATGCCCAGACATAACGCAGTTTTAGAAGAACCCGAAGAAGAAAGTAACTCCTCTCCTCGTTCCTTATGGACGGTTTTCCCAAGGTGATATTTTACTAACTCGGCAAGAAATACAAACATCCATCGACGTCCTGAATCTGCTGTTCATCATACTGGAAATGATTTCTATACTAGGATATCTCAAGTTTGTCCTAAAGGTGAGTCAGTTGGAAGGTGTTGGATGGCAATTCCGATCCCTGATAACTGAAGCCTTCAACAATCCTTGTATATCCCAAATATCTAAAAATGGTTGCTGAGATTACAAAGAAAACCCCCCATAGAAAGTGCGAGCGTGCAATCGCAACAAAGGTGCTACACCCAAAAAATCCCACAACCACCACACAGTCAAAACAAATCCAAGCCAGCTCCTCATCCCGTCAAAGAAAACCTTCCAGACGTAAGGCTTCCACAGAAAAGTTAGAAAGAAAACCCTCTTTCCAACTTGTGGACGGAAGATAGATGAAGCTCAACAAGATCTATTCTGCATGAAAGAAGGTATGATCCTGATTTCGAAAAAGGACTAAGAAGGATGCGTTTAGAAGCACTTTCATGAAAAGAGAGAAGGAGGAGGCGATGGATGTGCCTTGGAATGAGCTATTAACTTAGCTTGGATCCAACCTTTTTTAGCCACAAGGTCAAGCACCTGTTGGAGGAGTAATCGATCAGGGACCAGTATCAGAAACAACTTCTAAAATGCATGAAGTGGTAGACATGGGAAAAGGCCGTTGTAACGGAGGAACAATGCTCATTCCCTGACAATCTATCAGAGAAGAAAAGAACACTACTGATAGTTTATCCTTGTAAGCGTGATCAAAACTCCTCTGAGTCGACAACTGGACCCTCTTCTCATCCTGATGATGGACACCTTCAGAGAAAGTGATCCATGAATTTCGATCAACACGTTTGATCTTCAGAAAGAATGAAAGAGATACAGAAGCCGCTGCCTCTAAAGGTTGACAAGGATCATGGTGTATGTAGACTGTCTACCGTAACAACAGGAGTAAGCGTTACTGTATAGACCATGAAAATGGCGCAATGAGGCTTGGCTGGACCAGACCCTGGCCATATTAAAGAAGCCAGACTGGGATCTAGACTTGGAAAAATTACATGTGTCTCTTGCTGACCAACCCTGAGCTCCTGTGATGATGAATTCATCTCAAAGCACTACACAAGGTTTCATGAAAACCTGAAAGCTCATAATAGCGAACGTGTCATCGATGATAAACCTGAAAGTATTCTGGTTCTATGTCTTCGATGAAAAATCTCGACGGACACTTTTTAATTTGGGATCATTTTCTTTATGACAAACACCGAAGGTGTCAGGAGAAATCTAAAGGTAGAGAGGTGTCTGATTCCACCATACCTGATCTAGTCATCAGACAGTAACGTCACTTCCTCTAGTGAATTGCTCCCTCATAGATGGTCTCATCTTCAAACGTCGTCATTACTGGTCACTCCTCACCAATCAACACTGAAACTACACAATCACCACTTCTCCCTGAAGATCACTCCATTCATGCTCCCTTCAGTAAGAGTGGAATGATTGGAACAAGAGAATCTGAGTGAAGAAGAACTGATCACTCTGCTGATGTTTTGGCTTCATTTAGATCCCAAGTTCATACGGCTGTTGTAATGATCTAGGAAACAAAACTTGATGTTGCTCTCTTAATGTTCTGAACGACACACCCCCCCCCCCCCCCCCCTCTGCAGATTTAATCAAGAAATACTTGTGTTTCCTGGCCTAGAGTCTGTCAAGAACCAAGAATCTGAAAAGAGTTCCAAAGGAGTTATCAAAGCCAAAAGGAACAGGTGAGGAAGATGAAACAAAGATTTAACTTACTCCATCAGGTCAATGGATAAAGTTGATCTTGAAGAATTTGATCTAAAGAGCGCTACTCTTCAGAACATGAATAAAGATCAAAGTTTGCAAAAGAAATACATGCAATAACTACCGTCTTACCATGCTCTTATGGAAGACTTTGATAACAGATGAAATGTGCATGTAAGAGTTGAGGCAAGGTTAAAGACCAAAAGAGAATGCATGAATAGTGATGATGATGAAGAACGATGATGAGAATGAAGGCTTAAGTGGATCAACCAGGGTAGGTCAACAAAGAGAGGAGATCTGTTTCTGTTCGCTTTTGGTTCAGTAAACCTCTCCCGAAAGTTGATGACCAAAGTTCAAAGAACAAGGGATAGTCGGAAAGGCAATCCTGCTTCCAAACAACATCAGCTCTCACCTCATCTGGATGGCAGATCACTGACACAAGTGAAGGCTGGTGTTGGACTCTTCGTATGCACAGATCTGATCCCCGATATCAGAACATTTCTGATACAATCTTCACGATGACATTTCATGCAGGATGTAGGGAATGACTCAGATATGGAGGACACTGACCAACGCCCTCCTTTCCCAAGGTGTCGACCACTAGTGGTTTAAGCCGGATTATGAATGGCGACGAGACCTGGCTACACCCGAACAGAATGGACCATTCCCCGAATGATTTTCCGAACCAAGAGAACATAACTGGGCATATGCATACGCCACAACGTATAAGTTCTGAGGAAAACAGCTTTAATGCGAAGACTGGTATGAATATTAGGTCATTCATCAATGGTTCTAGAAGTTCGAACAGGAAAAGAAGAAGCTCTGCAAAGATGATTTAGTAGGTCGCATTCAAACCTTGTTTAAAAGGGGCTTTCATAAGAACAGGTCTATCTTCAATAGTAAGATGGATGAACTGCCATATGCTGTGATGATAAGGTTGACTGAGTAATCTGAGGGTCATCAATTCCACAAAATATTAATGAACCTCTACCCTTAGGAGGACCACCAGGTCAGGTATCTATTTAACACCAATTCTTCTTCAAATAGGATCTGGATTATTGCTGATAGGTGTCAAAGAGCGAAAAAAATTGCCTTATCCATATCAAAGCTCAAAGCCGCTCCTGTTACTAGTACTTTGGCTTGAGAATTTAGTTTCATCGTTGTGGGTTGAGAAGTGAACGCGAATATGACATCAGTGCGGTCTATTGACCTTCATCAATGGTTGTTTTGGAGGAAGGAATTCTTATATCAAAAAACACAATGAATCTTGATCGTGAAGCACTTAGTCAGTCGCAGATGCGATTTCTCAGCGTGAATAGTGTCAAGGTATTCCGAAAAATACGGATAACAATACCTATGAGAGTTAATTCTAACGACGTTGTGAATCCAAGAGTACAAGATCTTAGAAAAGGATTTCTAAAATTTCATCCAAATGATTTTAGATCTTTTCCTACTCAATTTCACAGAAACAGCTCAAACCATCTGGCCAAGACAGACAAGACTGTCTTCACACAGCGTTGTCAACATGTGGATAAGAAACCTGGTGTAGGAATCTGTGGAGGCTTACAGCTCGGATTGAAAGTTATTCAAACAAAGATCAACATTGAACGTCCTATTTGGGGTTGCAGCCGACTATTACTTCAAAGAAGACTATTCGATTGTCCCTAAGCCAAGAGCCGTTGTTACAGGGAGCTTAAATGATCAAAGAAAGTGATGGGCTAAAATGAGGCTACACAAGTTTAGTGATGGGACGTTGACGATGAGGTAATGAAAATAACTGGACCATAATGGTTAAAGGACTTTCATTGTACAGTAGTACCAATAAGGGGTTGGAGACTAGGAAGTGGTCTCAGGGATGACAAGAGAAGAAGTAAGACTTCATCACTGCCAATCAGAGAAAAGACTACAGATCAGAAGGATCTATAGATTTAAGTCTAGAGCTTTTTGGAGGAAGATTAAGAGGATATTGACTACAGACTGATCAACAAACAACGTGAAGACAATATTCGTTACAGTCAAAAGGTCAACTTTTATTTCTTATGTGATTATAATATACCTTGATACAATCAGGAAAGTAGTTAATCTTTTGTGATGAAGTGTAGGTGTAATATATATCCCTCAAGATTGAGGGGGGTAGCACGTTAGATGTTTTTAACGTCTTGCGAATAAGGCCACACTTTTCTCCTAATTTTATAACATATTTAATCAATTTGAATCAAATGTCAAAGGGTTTTTAAAATTTTTAATAAGGGTGAGAAATGTGATTAAAAATATGTGTATTAATAATAAACTGTGATTATTAGTAGGACTCTTAATATACTCCGCCAAACGTGCTAAACTATTTCGGAATACCAATGCACATTTGAGGGGGGTAGCGTTTCTGAAAATCAAAAACGATCAATGGTACTAAACGCTTGTGATATTTATATCATAAGGTTCCTTAATTGAATTTTCATCGGTTTTATGGAAAAGGAGAACTGTACCAAAGATCCGACATGTATTTTATTAATTGGAGTAATATGGTTGTTATGGTTAGGTACTATTACCAATGATTCCAGCCATAAACTAGAGGGATCTACCCAGGGACCAACTTTACTTGTTAGGGTAGAAGTTCTTAGGTATGACATGAAAAAAGGCAGGTAATAGCGTACGAGAATAAGGGAAAAGTGCGGACTGAGATGGTAAAGTGTACTGGAATAAACCCAAACAAGGTTTAGTTATGAAGTCTCGGTAAGACCTGAAGGGTTGAAGAATTAAATAGAATCATAATGATTAAAGGGTGTACGAAAGGAAGCCCTCATTTCACTTGGCAGAAACCGGGTCAATTATTGCTGCCAGAATTATACTAAGATGATTGCTGACTATTGAGATCGTCATCATGGACCCAGTGATGCAATGCACAACCCTCCCTAGCCACTCAAAATCTTTCAAAAGATTTATGTTTCATTTCTCACGGAGATAAACACGTTATCTATTAACTTTCTCACTCCGAGTTAGTTGATATTGAAAAGGTGGCAGTCTGGCTCCTGGCTCTGGATTACTAAAACCAAAATGCGGCTATTGAGTCTAGAGCCAAGAGATAGTCAATTAATCTCGGTTAGGACACATATCCAATTCTCTTTGTCTTTCACACAATGTGGGAAACAAGTTTATCTAAGGAGTCCTACGCTATTATCTGTAATATTGCCAGAACATCCGAGTGAAACGATAGTTTTTCACAATGAAGATGGAAAATCCTGCTAGAGCCAACATCAAACAAGCTCTTGGTAGGTGACTTGTGCGATTCTACAAGAATCAACACTTTATAGTCAACTGGAAAGAAACAATGGTTTGCGACGTGTGTGCTGTGTGAATCAAACTTGTTCCGGTATATAAGAACATTGATGGTTATTTTATCATTTGACAAAAATCAAACTCCGATGTGCTACAAATTCTTTCATAAGAAATACTTAGACTGTCTTTTCAAATCAATTTTCTCTTTATTACTAACTGTTTCATTACAGGATATCTTAAAGATGGAGATGGAGATAGAAATTCCCAGTACTTGAGATGTCAAGTAAATAACCGAATGCCAAGACACGACCTACATTTGTTATGATGTTATGAAAGACCTCATAAAGGTGTCAGAGCTTCCGCAAACTCTGATGTCATGTATTCATTCACAAGTGCACAAGATGGCGATCCATTACAAGATGATTTAAGATTATGTTTGGGCGATGATCTCAAGAAAGCTCAAAATCACAGTCAAAGACAAGCGTAAGATGAATCAAAAGATTACTATCTCAAATGTACAAGAGATCAAATGTCTACGAGCTAAAGACTGAAGTGATTAAAGTTAGGTATTTTTAGGGTGACCTCCCTTAGGGGGAGATTGTTAGATATTAAAAAAAGACTCGATCACCCCGTGTATTTTACTGTTTACTATAGCTCGTAGTTTAATAGTTAATAGTACATTTTTCGGTTTTAAGTCGGGTATGAATACCCGGTATATTGTAAGAACTATATAAGCCTCTTCTAACTTTGGAAGAGGCAAGCTAGTTATAATTTCATTTACAAAGAAAACACTTTCTCTCTCTAGATATTCTCTCTCAAGTGTTTCTCTCTTTAGAAACTAGCTCGATCCAAGAATCGACCCTGTGTTATGATATAGGATATATCACAATTTCTTTTTTTTTCGTTAACCTTATTTTCGATTGCAAACCCTAATTGTTTTCTGCTTTTTGGTGCCCTAAAAAAAAAAATTTTGCATTGTGTAATCTTGGGTGGTCTCATGGGATGCCACAAATCAAAGGAGGATGATGTCTCTAAGATCTCTATATCCATATTTATCACAAATTTTCTTGTCACGTTTTCTGCTAAGGATCTGTTTAATGCATGTAAACAATATGGACATGTCATCGATGCGTATATCCCAATTAAGAGGTTGAAATCTGGAAAGAGGTTTGGTTTTTTCCGTTTTATTAATGTTTTTAATGAGGAAAGATTGGTTAATAACCTATGTACGATATGGGTGGGGCGGCTGAAGCTTCATGCTAACTCTGTTAGATTTCACAGAACGCCTTTGAATAAGAAAAATCATCAGCCTAACAATTATGTTGGGGTTAATAGATGTAGTACACATGTTTACCAGAAAGATATGGGACAAAGTAGAGTGGGCAACTCGTATGTTCAGGCGGTGAAAGGAAATAACACGTCTGTGGTTGCGAAAAGTGATCATACCCCAACACTGGTTTTGGACGATGAATGTTTGAACACATCTAATCTCTCTAACTCGTTGATGGGAAGGGTGAAAGAGTTTGCATCCTTATCTAACCTGAAGATGGTACTACATAAAGAAGGTTTCAACAATATCAAAATTCAATATATAGGTGAATTATGGGTGCTGGTGGAATTTGATTCAGAAGCTTTAAAAAAACTTTTCCATGCTAATGTGGGTGTTGGGTCTTGGTTCTCTTAGTTGATTCAAGCATCAAAGGATTTTACTATTGAAGGAAGAATTGTTTGGGTGGAGATTGAAGGTATTCCATTTAAATTATGGTTAAACAATACATTTAAACGTATTGCGTCTAAATGGGGTGACTTATTACACATTGATGATCAAGATGAAAACTGCTTTCACTCAAAAAGACTGTGTATAAAGACAAAGGTTGGTAAGAATATTATTGAGGCGTTTAAAATTATATTTCGTGGTAAGGTGTGTTGGATTCGCGCCAAGGAAGTTACAGGATGGGTTCCTGACTTCTTGGAGGAATCTGATGATGAACATGATTCAGATAATGATGTTAATGAAGGAGATTTAAATGCAGTAGACAGTGATGTGGACGAAGTCCTAGAAACGTGTTTTGAGGAGCGATCGCAGAATTACAACAAACTAGAGGAGTTGTCTACTGGTCAAAAGGAGAATCATTTTAAGGATCCATTCAACATTTATGAGTTGCTTAATAAGAAAAAAGACAATGTAGAAAGTGAAGACAAATCAAAACACAGTCCACAATACCCTCTAGGCTATACTCTAAAGGATGGTATAGAAACATTTTGCAATAATGGTGAGAACTTCAAGAAAGAATGTGGCGAATTTTCACAAGTTGGTCATGAGGAAGGGGTAAACGACGTTTTCAAAGACATTGGTTCAAATAAGGGTTCAAAAGATGATGTAGCAGAATTGGTTTGCTCAGGCCATTTTAAAAAATCAGTGAATCCACGTACCGGTAGATCAATATTGAATTTGATGGAAGAATTGGTAAAAGTGGGGCAGACTATGGGATATAACATGGATGGGTGTATGAATAACATGACGGAGATTATTAAATCACAAGGAGTGAAGGAGGGTTTTCGATGAATTTTTTGTCACTAAACATTCAAGGCCTGGCCCAGAAGGCTAAAAAAGATTGTGAATTTTCTAACGTTACAAGAAACAAAAATGGAGAAAATGGAGATTTTTAGTGTTAAGATGTGTTGGGGCAATTTTGCGTTCGATTATGTTCATAGTGATTCAGTAGGTAACTCGGGAGGTATTCTTTGTGTGTGGGATCCTAGTTCTGTTAGGATCTGGTACTAGATAGATCTTCTAGCCTACGTGGTTGTATAATACTTATGTAATCACAAGTATATACGTGAGAGACTCTAATACTTGTTTAGGCGGAA
>BQNB010165138.1:0-14254 GCA_026074375.1 Tanacetum coccineum | reverse complement strand
CACCCGGGAAAGGCAAACGTAATGGCGATGCATTGAGCCGTAAGGAACGGATTGAGCTATTGCGGGTTCGAGCTTTAGTTATGACTATTGGCTTGGATCTTCCCAAACAAATACTAGAAGCTCAGATCGAAGCCCCAAAACCAGAGAATCTTAAGAATGAAGACGTAGGCGGTATGATCAGAAAGGATATACCTAAGGGTAAGTTGGAACCACACGCCAATAGAGTTTTATGTTTAAACGACAGGAGTTGGTTACCTTGCTATGGCGACTTAAGATCCGTGATTATGCACGAATCTCATATGTCAAAATATTCTATCCATCCCGGTTTCGACAAGATGTACCAAGACATGAAGAAGCTATATTGGTGGCCTAATATGAAAGCTGACATCGCCACATATGTTAGCAAGTGCTTGACGTGTGCAAAGGTCAAGGCCGGACATCAAAGGCCATCAGGATTGTTAGTACAACCAGCAATACCCGAGTGGAAGTGGAATAATATCTCGATGGATTTTATCACCAAGCTTCCTAAGTCATCACAAGGTTTCGACACCATCTGGGTGATTGTGGATCGACTTACAAAATCTGCTCACTTCTTGCCAATAAGGGAGAATGATCCATTAGACAAGTTTGCAAGGTTGTACCTAAACAGGATAGTAGCAAGACATGAAATACCTGTTTTAATCATCTATGATCGTGACAGGAGGTTCACATCAAATTTCTGGAGATTATTTCAAAAAGCGTTGGGTACAGATCTGAGTATGAGCACTGCATATCATCTAGAAATCGATGGCCAAAGCGAGAGGACTATTCAAACTCTCAAGGACATGCTACGTGCTTGCATGATCGATTTTGGAAAGGGCTGGGTTAAGCATCTGCCGTTAGCCGAATTTTCATACAACAACAGTTATCACGCTAGCATAAAGGCCGCACCTTATGAGGCACTTTATGGCAGAAAATGTCGATCACCTGTGTGCTGGGCCGAAGTTAGAGAAGATCAACTTACTGGTCCGGAAATGATCCAAGAAACAATAGAAAAGATCATCCTGATCAAGCAGAGAATTCAAGCTGCTTAGGATCGAAAAAAGAGCTACACTGATTTGAAGCGAAAGCCGATGGAGTTTGAAGTTGGGGATAAGGTTATGCTCAAGGTCTCACCTTAGAAAGGGGTTGTACGATTCGATAAGCGGGGTAAGTTGAACCCGAGATATGTCGGACCTTTCAAGGTGTTAGCCAAGGTTGGGAAGGTTGTCTATAGGCTGGAACTTCCTCAAAAGTTGAGCAGAGTTCACCATACTTTCCATGTGTCTAATATGAAGAAATGTTACGCTGACGAACCATTAGTCATCCCGTTAGAAGGAATTCACGTTGACGATAAGCTCCAGTTTGTGGAAGAGCCCGTTGAAATCATGGAACGGGAGATCAAACGATTGAAGCGAAGCCGGATACCATTGGTTAAGGTTCGCTGGAACTCTAGGAGAGGTCCTGAGTTCACTTGGGAACGTGAAGATTCGTTCAAACAAAAATACCCACAGCTTTACACAAACCAGGCTTCTTCATCCACTACAAGGTCTTAAGCTTTGAGGACAAAGCTCTTTTAACGGGTGGAGACTATAACATTTCTCAATTTCAGGTCATTTTACGACTCCTAATATTCGTCACTATTTATTTTGGTCCAATACGCGTTTACTTTTAAATTAACTTTTAAGCTAAATCGCGTAGACTAGAAATAATCATTTAACGTAAACGGTCACCAAATAAATTAAGGTTTACGTCAAACAAGTGTTATATAATTATTAAAAATATAATTATTAACTTCGTGTATTTTATTTTTATTAGTCACATAAGAGGCTTACGTTTCGCAATAAAATACATTTAGACACACCCCGGAAATGCCTAGACTCAAACCAATAACCACTTTTAAACCTTAAACACAAAATTTAATCAAATCTTGTGTTAATACCCCACTAGGGCCAAATATGGGGACAAAGATAACTAGAAAATCCTTAAGACTTACAATAAGTACATGTACATCTGAGTTTTAATTAAGGTTTGTATAACATGTCTCTAGTTAGCTAATATACATTGGTTAAAGATCACTTTGGATCCTTCTTTCTCTTTGGAAACCCACGGCTACATTATGTACACACAAATCACCTAGAAATCTTCCTAATGATCCCTAAGTACTTGTACAATCCATGGTTAATTAAAACATGTACTAAGTGTTCCTAGTAAACTCATTACACAATGGTTAATAACCATTTGACTCCTCTTTTCTCTTGGATACCGCGGCAATACACACACATGTACACTAACCTTAAGATTTTGCTAGATATTGGTAAATCTTGTACCTAGATCGTGTAATTAAGAATGGTACTTAGTTGTTTTAACAAAACAATGTGTGGTTAACTAGAAATTACAAAACCACCTAGTTAGGGGTCGGTTTTGGTTAGATTAGGACTAGAAACATGTAACTAGCTACTTTGCCTATAAATACACACTCACATATACCATTTTACACTCTTGAAAACTCACACACACCTTAAACTCTCTCAAATAACTTCTTCCTTTTATAATCGGGTCATAATAAAACCGAACCAATACGCACCCACATTTACTCCTAAGGATATAAGTGATACTAAGGTTCGCGTACAAGAGCATTAGGAAGAGTATACAAGCTAAGGTTCGGGTATACTAAGCTTTGAAGCCTAGGGTTTATACACGTTTGGATGTAAACGAAGTTGAGTATCCTTCAATATCCTTCTAAGCCGAAAAACTAAACACTAGGACCCTTGTAAGTCGAACTAAACTCATTACATGCAATGTTCTACTCGTTTGTATTCATGCCTAGTCATATAAGCCACGTAATTTTGTGTTGGACAAATTACGCGAACACGAACGTGCATGGTTCAAGCCATGCATGATTCACGCGCATATTATACGTATAATATCTCTTGTGTGGTGCTAAGACATGCTAACGTATATAAAACGTGACTGAACATCGAGTTAAGACTTAAACATTTCATTTAAAATGCAAGAATGGGAACCATTGTGATCTTTTGTATTAAATACACAAAGACTATACGTTAACTTCCCATAGGAACGTGATGCCTCGACTTGGGAATGAATATAAGAGCTTATTAAACGAATGCATGTGATAAACGCGACCATTTCATAAGCTAATCGAACCCATTTTAATATTAGTAACTTAACGAGAGTTAGAAAACTCTAATGAGCTTAATGGGTCACAAATGGACTCGTTTAAACCCCTAACAGGCCCAACAAGCCACGTTTTCAAGGCCATGGCTTATTTATAAGCTCCACGAGCTTATTTAGAAACCTCAAATGCTTATCGAAGCTAAATGGACCCTAATACTCGTTAGAAAACCAATCGGACCCTTAATGGGCTTGTTAGCTCATTACCGAGTCCAAACATGAACCCATAAGCCACAATAAGCTCAAACAACTTA
Organism: Tanacetum coccineum; assembly: GCA_026074375.1. Lineage (NCBI taxonomy): Eukaryota > Viridiplantae > Streptophyta > Magnoliopsida > Asterales > Asteraceae > Tanacetum > Tanacetum coccineum. The sequence goes on along the minus strand of BQNB010165138.1, from coordinate 10,787 downwards.
TTTGTGAGCTTAAAGCAGTTTATTAAGCTTATTAAGCTTAGGGGATGCTAATGGACCCAAATCGGACTAACTTGAACTCGTGTAAACCTATTCGGGTTCTTATTGGGCCCAAAAGCCCAAATAACGAACTTATTGTCTTATTGGATAAGCCAAACAATAAAACAACTTACACGTGCTTATTGAGTCTGGCAATTAAACTAGATCATGTATAAAACCTTTTAAAACTTTTTGGGTTAAGGTTATTGGGCTAACAAGCCCAATAAGCTTGAATAAGCCAAATTAAGCTCACCCGAGCTTATTTTCCAGCTTAACAGTTTTAATAAGCTTAAATGGGCTTAATAAGGGCTTATGTACCTTTGGAAACTAGATTGGACCCTTAAATATCTTATTGGACCTTAACGGCCCAATAAGGTCCAATAAGCCAAGATAAGCTCATCCGAGGTGACCCAGCTTATATGGTTTATTGGAGTCTATTAAAACCTAATGCCACTTGTTAGAACTCAATCGGGCTTAAAATGTGATTTTTTACAAGTTAAGGGACTAAATGTGTAAACTTGTAAACTTAGGGGTTAAAACTGTCAAAACTGTTTTCTATAAAGTCTTGGGGCTGTTTCGACATTTCTAAAACTTAAGGGGCTGTTTGAAATATGTAAGGACCTAAAGTGCAATACTTGTAAAGACAAAGGACTAAAAGTGACAACTTGGAAAGTTATGGGTTAAAAGTGTAATTTAACCAAACTTTAATAAAAGGGCTAAAGTTGTCAAACTTAAAAACTTAAAGGTATGTTATAAAACTTAAATGATTTTATAAATACTTGAAGTGTCAGACTAGACTTAATATAATAAAAGTATTATAGTAGTTAAAGTCAAGGTTATCGGTGTATAAACTATCAGGTTAATAAATGTATATTTATTAACGGTATCTATCCTTAGTCGTATACCTTCCCAAGAACTATCACGTAAAGACAAATACAATAAACATATGCACCACCACACAAGTGATAACAGTATATATAAACTAGCAAGATATTGTAGTTCAAACATTACGTCTTTAGCCTAAACTTGTAGACTAAGACTGACCGTATTTACTTAGGTATTTGACGGTGTGATTCATTTGCTATACTTGGATATATTTATCATTCAGAGGACTACCTACTGAGGTGAGTTCATAGCCCCATGTATTACAATTATTTAAATGATTTACACCTTTGGGGTGAGAACATGCTTTGTTTTACAAATTGGACGCAAGTGTACATTTTATACTATGATTACGTGTTTGCCTAAATAGCGATAACCCACTGAGCCCTTTTATCATGAACTGTCAATTGCTAGATTGCGAGCGCGAATGTTATAAATAGATCTATTTAGGATTGACGTCCCCGTTTGGGTGAGTAGCCATTGTGCCGGGTTGCCAGACAACAACGTATACCATGTCGGGATTTGGGATGTTGGGGTTAGAACATCTTCATCGGGAATTTATGACAATTTATTGCATTCATACATGTGAGCTTTTCAGTGTTATGATCTTAGGAAAAATGTAATTACCTTTATGATGTTGCATCTATTGCTTTGCGGTCCTACAATTGATTTACATAAACCTATGAATTCACCAACTTTATGTTGACGTTTTAAGCATGTTTTTCTCAGGTCAATAGGGCACGAGGTGCCAAGATACATTGGGGGTCACTCTGTGGAGAGTCAATACTAAAGATTTGGGGCATATTACATTTTGGGACATTTGTTATAAACCGAAATCTTTACTTATATTGTCAAACAATTTGAAGCCACGAGCTTATGTAATGAACAAGTATTTTGTTAAATCCAATGTATCTTTTTAAACGACACGTTTAGTGGTCGTTCTCATATCTTGTGCCATTGGTCTATGAGTAACGCCCTCGGATATTCAACATTTCGCTGCTACCCAGATTTGGGGGTGTTACAGCCTGGTACTTTTGCTCGTTAAACATTTTATTAGCCATAAGGGCTTTTTTGTCTTTACGCGTTTACGTCTTAAGAGTGTTTGAATCTTGAGAAGAAAACGTGAAACCACAAAAAAGCCCTTGTGGTAACAAAATGTTTAACGAGCGTTAGGCAAAACGTACCAAGCGGGCATGTTTTTGAGAATTCTGGGACTAAAACAGTAAAACCTCAAATCCACAATAAAACCTGGACTCGCGAATCAACATGTCTTCAGAGACCAACGGTGTAATTTTATTTATGTATACATGAACGTATTGAGTTTCTCTTGATAAAGTATATCACCGAAACCAAACCACATTTACTGATTTTAACAAGCAAGTGAACAGTCTGGAACAAACATATAAAGATATTAGCAATTGACCTCACTTACCATTGAAATAATAGTAGTATTTTGAGTTTTTCATGTAATCTGTTTTCTCTAGCTCCTTGCTAGGACTTTATACAAATTGCCATTAAAAAAAGAGATAATTCAAAACTCATTGTATCTTTTTATGCTCAAGATACTGGCAAAATTCAAATGAAAAAAAGTAAAATTTTGCACATATATTATTGACGCGGGGCTGGACATGCACTTGTTTTTGTATATCTTGTTTTGGTTTAGTTTAATGATGTTATTTTGATAGAGCAAAAATGATCCCACCAGTAATATATTTTTCTCTGTCACGGGTATGATTGCATTTTTTTTAAATGTAAAACTGTGTACGGTCTTCAATATTTAAGCAGTAATGCATAAGCTGCCTATTCTCAATTTCTAGCCAATGTAACCCATCATTCCAATATATTGCACAAGGGATGAGCATTTCGACCTGAATCCTGAAACTAAACGGAACTTATCCGAGTCTGTTTACGTACTGGTACCGGGACTACGAAATAAGGTGAAAAAAAATTCGGGACCCTTAATTAGGATGGACCGGTTACCAAATCCGGGAAATTCCTAAAACGAGAAAAATCCGATTTTCCCGGTTACCGGTTACGAATCCCGTTACGGGACTGGTACGGTACCCATAATTTATGCTCGGGAAAAATCGTACCACGAAATTTTTTCAGGTTACGGGACCGGTACCGTACTCATCCCTATATTGCACTATCAAAATGATCAAAAATAAAGTAGTTAAAATGGTCCCTGCAGAGGCTCCATTTGCCTGTCTCTAAAGAATAAATTTATATATCAATGTCACAAAATGTGCGTCCAGCATCCACCAATTTGTAGTGCGGTGATTTTGTAGGATCAAAGGCGATTCTTAATCCAGTACTACTATTGGGAATAAATCTTACACAAGTTAGTACTTCTAGTTCAAGAACTTAATACTGCTCAAGATATAACTAACAGTACTAACTAGGTTAGTACTGCCAGAAGAAAAGTTAGTACTGCCAGTACTGAACTTAATACTGCTAGAAGACTTAGTACTGTTGCATGAAGATTACAACTGTTGAAGAGATAAAAGCGTATTTTGTGATATGTATGGAATGATTTAATGTATATCTTATATATTTAGAAGATATGTTGATATCTCATAGAAGTTTAGAAGATTTGTAGTTATCTTGTAAAGGACTCCTTGGTGTATAAAAGGAGATCCTAGGTTTTGGTTGTAAACACATCTCGATAGACACATTCATAGCTTCAAGGTTGTAAACCCTAGTACTAGACAGAGTACTCGTATTATTCATCATAATAATATTGAAGCTTTTTGGTTATATTCATTGTTCATTCTACTGCATCACAGTTTACTATTACATTCATATTCTTCTAAGTACTAAAGAGTAGATTCCACATACTCTTAGTATCAACAAAGTTTCTAGCATAGTTTTCTTGAATCTATTCAATACAACTAACCCTTTAACAAGGTTTTCAAGATCAAGTTGAGATCAAATACTGCTATAATAAGGTGAATTATCAAGCGAGCAATCTTCATACGGAATCTTTTTATACTGATTAGTGGATGGATTATACACGTAATCAAAAATAGGCATCCTCGAACCACCACATGAAAGCAAACCATTGTAAGACTGCAAGCTCTTAACATTATCAGCTTCCTTAGTGGAGCCACAACTGAAGGACCTATCCATAGCAGATTTTTTTGACTGAAGTCTAGGATCTAACGACACAAAATCACTTTTAAACAAAGATCTAATGTGATTAACAAAAAGACCAACATGAGGATCAACTTTAGTGATTTAGCTGCGGGTTTTGATGAAAAGAGGGGATGTAATAATTCTTAGCCATTGTTTAGACACGGTTGCAAACATATGAATACAGAGAATAGGTAATCGGATTAAGATTTTAGTTAAAAGGTCGTCGTTAGTAAGCACTTTATGCTGTGGTGAATAGGTTTCTTGAGCCTGTGTTCTGCGCTCTTCTAACATCATCTCCAATATCAGTTGGTGGAGTATCTGAGTACTGAGACATCATTAAATATGGAATATAAGACCACATTGGCAGGGACAAAATTTGCTACATAAATTTTTTTTTGATAGGAGGGAAATGGTGGGAAAAATGCTGTAAAAAAGGAGGGATTTGTTTTTGCATAATACTACACCTTAAGTCCCTAAAAGTTAACAACGGTCAATAAATACAAAGTCAATCATTTACTTAAGTTTTCAACAAATTTGATAGTGTTAACAATACGTTTCGTCCCCAAAAAGGGTCAAGGATAGGTTAGTGTGCATCGTGGTCAAACAAGAATGAAGGGCATGGTCAATTCAAAACATAAACAAGATAGTTAAACAGTAACATATAATAACGACTTAATGTATGTACAAGAAAGACAACCTAAATACCATGATGGCTGTGTAAATAAAACCATAAAAATCTCTCCCCAAGTCCCAACTTCATCGTCCCCATGAACGCAATACAACAAAAGATACAACCTAACTGGGATCATCTATATCTGCATATAAAACAAACCAAAAGATTACCCATCTATCCACAATTATTCATAAACTCATAACTGTAAGATGTTATCTTTTTAAGCACTTGCATGTGACTTCCGTTAATCGACTTCCTTATCTCAACATCTTAAGCACTTCAGGTTTGGGTCACTGCGCCAAATACCCTAGGCACATTGCGTTGTATCAGACCACCTAACACATTAAGCTCGGCTATCAACAGTCTGTGTTCATTGACCCTATAGTACAAGACCTCCCAGAGATGACTTAATCCAGCTGAAAAATGGAGATCATCATTTATCTTCCTTTCAATATAGACTGAAATTGCATCACTCAAATTGTTGGGAGTTTTTTTTGGTTGCCGTTGCAAGTTCTTATAGAAGTGGAAAGGCTATTTGTCTGGTGGTGGTGTTGGGTATGTTAGGTTGTTTAATGTTTGAATATGATTTGACTGGAAAGTTCAAATGAATGAATTAAATGAACTTCGTGATCAAGCCTATGAGAACTCTTTGATCTACAAAGAGAAGACAAAGAGGATCCATGACTCCAAGATCAAGAACCGCGTTTTCAACGTTGGTGATCGAGTCCTCCTCTTTAATTCTCGATTAAAGATTTTCTCGGGCAAGCTTAAGACCCGCTGGACTGGACCATTCACCGTTACCCAAGTATTTCCATATGGCACCGTCGAGTTATCTCAAACCGACGGGCCAAACTTCAAGGTGAATGGTCATAGACTTAAACACTACTTTGGAGGGGACATACCACATATGGTTGTCCCGGATCTCCAAACTTTCCCCAAGGACCAATGAATTCGGGGACGGGTCAAGCTACGTGACCTTAAACAAGCGCTTCATGGGAGGCAACTCATGCTTATCCTTCTATCTTCTTTCTTTTTTCTAATAAGTGTAACGTGAGGAGGTGTGCCTCTTCCATTCTCGTGTGCTTGTGTTTTTGTGATGATTGTCCAGGATTGTCTCGGATGTTTGAAGCCTCTCGTGCTTGCGATTTTTGTCTTTCGTTCACTCGAGCTTCATATCCTCAGCTTCATTTTAGGAATCTAATATCCTAATCTTATCAACTAACGTTTATCTTTAAGCATACTTAATAAAAGGCTTCAGATTTACGTAGAGACACTTCTTAAAACATTAAGGACAATGTTCAATTCTAGTATGGGGAGGTCTATCGATGTGCCTGTAGCCGTTGTTTTCACTTAATCCTATTTTTACCACCAAAATACAAAAGAAAATGAAAAAATTTAAAAAATTCCAAAAATAAAATAAGTGTTTTGTCACAATGTTGACTTTCCTACTGTGTAGAATAAGAATAAATTTTGATTCGATCGAGCATGTTGCGCTCTAGCTTGTCCCTTAACTTTTAGACTTAGCTTTCGCGGATCTTTTTAAAGATTTTAAATTTACGAAGAACGAAAAATGATAGAGTTAATTATGAGTTAGATGCTAAACAAGGATTAGTTGGAAATCCTAAGAGCTCATAAGTGTAGTTTGTGGCTTTTTCTCCCATAAGCTCTTAAACCGGACTGATAATACGTGCTCTTTTCGAAAATTAAACTTAAATCAACAATTTTTGATATTGAAGCTTTATTAATGTAGTCGACAATATTAATTTATTTAGTCTTAGTTCAAATTTATACTTGAATTTTCTAAAAAACAGTTTTCTCTATATATTGTGGTAATAAATAAAAAAAATAAAAAAATAATAAAAAATGAGTTATAATTATAAACTGTGGGCTGATAAAAGTTTGCTGCATCTTGTCGGCTCACAACCGATGTTGCAGCCTTCTAAAGAAAGCCCATAGTGAGAATAATAATCCGAGACTGATAAAAGTTTGCTGCATCTTGCCGGCTCACAACCGATGTTGCAGCCTTCTAAAAGGTCGAGGATTTCCTTTGTTAAAAATATAATTATGAAGTGTGATATATGTGATTTAATAAATATAGAGAAAATCTCTTTTTCTTAAATTCTAATATGCTTTTGAACTAAGACTAATTCGTTTTAAGATTGTAGTTTTTTCTAAATAAATTGTTTTATTAACGGGAAGCCTAAGAATTTTTGAATCTGAAGGACCGTGAGTTCCGATACTATTCTCTGTGGGGTGTCAAAAGCCTGGTCGCCTAAGCCGGTCTCGGCTGGGATGTGCTGAGAAGAAAGTCGCTACATGGAATGATCTCGCCTTCAAAATCATAATTCTTGGGTGGAACGTAAAGCAATAGAAATATTGCAATTTTCTTAAAAAGGTTGATCCATGGTTGAAATTCGAAATAAGCACACTAACATAATATGAAATAATTGTCGGGAGTGAAAAGTTTACAAGGTACAAGTATGAGTAGTGTTAGCATCTTAGCTTATATTTAATGGTGATTTCGTTTTTAAGCTTGGTTTGGGACGAGTGAAAAGTCGGGGACGATGAATTTATCTTTTTGAGCATTTTAGGATTAAAGTGTTTTTTATTCCGTGACTCGAAAAGTTATAAAAATAACGAGAGTCAATCGTTCTAGTTAGTTGCTTAATATAAAAAGTATAAAAAATGAGAAAAAAGAAAAATACAAAAATATGTGTGGGAATAAGTGTAAATATTTAAAAATGATCAAAACAGGGCTTTTCAAAGTTATTGAGTCTTTAATTCCCTTTGATGAACACTTAGCTACTTTTCGAGGTAATTAGTCAAGGGGGGTTGAGATTCTTGGTTTTCTTAAGTGTTTACTTATGGCATTGCGTGAGGACACGACAATATCTTAGTATGGGGGATTTTGGTATGTGTTTAATTACACATACCTTTTGCCTATAAAAACGTGCCTAAAATGACCAAAATATACCAAAAATACATTGTATTTGTGTGTTTTGTGATTTATATTGTGCAGATAACGGATATCTAAGAAAAGGACAAAAACAAAGCCAACACGACAAAACCGAGCATGGGAATTGAAAAGCGTGAAAAAGTCAAAGTCAAAGTCAAAGTCAACCCAAAAAGTCAACAAGTCAAAGCCGAAGCTGAAACCGAAGAAATACTTAATGGGCCAACCCGCACCCATCTAATGGGCTAAGCCCATCCCATTTAACAAATCAAGTCATTTTCACCCTTACACCATTAGTCCTCAAGGACTAATAATGTCAGTCCAAAAGGACTAACGGTGCAAACATATAACAAAAACAGGGCAAACGCCCGTTAAACCATCCCAAAACAAATTTCCCGCCCAATACACTGTTTATCTTCCCCAAAACAGTACCCTGGAACCCCAGACAACCCTATCACTATCACCCTTAACCCCACTTCATAAAACAACAAACGCCACCTTGGCAATCCTAAACAACACCATTCGTCAAGGAATGAAGACAAAGAATGGATAGCTATGATTGATGGACTTGGAGAGCAAGCAAAATAGATGGCTTTGATGAGTTTCTGACTTCACTCACACAAATAGCACACCTGCTATCTCACTCACATAACTAGCACATTGAAAACCCAAGACTTTGAATTTTCTTATATAAATAGGACCCTTTGTAAGCCCTTGAGGCAAGTAGTTTTTAATCTAGTTTTAGCAGCTTATTTTTAATGTATTTTACTTTATGCAATCTAAATTTCCAAGTCTTGTAATCCGTTTTTAAGTTTAATGAAATTTGAAGTTTTTAAGTTTTAAGAAATCTGATTTTAAGTTAATATACTTTGTGTTTTGAAAACGTTTTATAAGCTCACATAAGCTCTTTTTAACTCATACTTAAGCTGTTTACTTAAAATACTCAAGCTTTTCCATAGCTTGAAGAGTTTAAGCCTTTTTACCCAAAAATCACTCATAAGCTAATTTGGATGACAAGCCAAACCTGGAATAGCTTGTAGGTATTCACTAGCTTGTTTTAAACAAGCTAGAGCTTGTAGATCAGCTTATTGTAAGCTTATTTGCCCTGTTTTGAGCAAAGGCCTTGTAAGTTTTCTATTTTCAAGTTTTAGTTTATAAACTATTAGCTTATTTTACTTTTTATCTCTGCTTATTATCTGCTTATTCTTGCTTATTCTTGTCATTTAGTGCTTAACTTGCTTATTTTATAGTCTTTGTTTTATTTGTTCTAGTATTTCTTAATTTGCCATATTTTAGCTTAAAATACTGCTTATTTCATTAGCTTATCTAAAGTGCTTATTGTCTGTTTAAATTTAATTATTAATCTTAGTTAAACTTAGTTCATCATCTGTTTTCAAAAATCAAAGGTTTAAACTGTGTTTTTTAAGCTCAAAATGGATTTTTACTTTCTTAAGGGGTGTTTGGCACTAGTAGTATTAACAAGAGCTAATACTGCTTGGTGACTTTTGACCCTTAAGTCAAACTTGGAAAGCTTAATTTAATCTTATAAGCCAGTTTAGAAAAGTCTTCAAAGTGTAAAATTCATTCCTAAGGTGTTTAGTAATCATGGTTTAAATCTGTAGGTTTTAAGCTTTGTAGTTTAGCTTAATTGTTTAGATTTTGATTAAGGGCATTTAGGAGTTTTTAGCATGCTTATTTTTGATTCATAATGTTGTAGAATTCAATGTGTGTAAGTAGGTATTTGAAATTTGAGTTTTAAGTTAAAACTGTCAAGGTTTGCAAGAGTTAATTTCAAAGTTTAAAATGTCCATCTTTCAAAAGCAAATTTGATAAGTTAAAGTAGGTTGTAGATCTTGAAATTTCTTTTATGAGTAGTTTGTGGTATGAATTTTATCTGTTTTAGCTTATTTTGTCTTTTAAAAGTCCTTTTTATAGCTTAATATAGGCCTGCATTTTTGCTTTTGTCTTTATAAAAGTTGAAAAAACTCAGCATATACTGAGTGTAAGTTGCTTTTTCACTTAGCTTTTTCATGGCTTATCTGAATTTCAAAATGATTTTTGTTTGCTGATTATTGTAGCTTGTAGGATAAGCTTTTCAGTGCTATAAGCTACTAAACCATAAAGATCTATTTTCTAGCTTAAAAATAAGCTAGAAAGTGCCCTTGTGGGCTGTTTAAGTAGTTTTTGGCCAAATTACTTATTAGCTTATTTGAGCTTTTAAGCTGTTGGGATTGCTTAAACTTAGTTTAAATTTGCTTATTAAGTTAGGATTAAGATGCTTTTAGCTTATTTAGCTTAGGATTAGAGCTTATTCAAGCTTTTTAGTTCTTTTAGTTTAGAAATTTAAGTTTATAAGCCTTTTGGTCATTCTGTCATTTTAAGCTTAGTTTAGCTCATCTTATTTGCTTATTTTTGTTCCATTGTACTCATTAGGTATAGCTTATTGCCCGTTGTTAGCCTATTTGCTTTTTCATTAGCTTTTTAACTCTAAAACATGCTTAACAGTTAGCCTCTTAAGCCTTAGTGTAAAAAGCTAAGTCTGTCACCTTTTTAGCTTATTTATGTGCTTATTTGTGCTTTTTTAGAAAAGTTTCTTTATTAAAAGTGCTTATTTTAAGGTCCTTAAGCTTTTTCAAAAAAAGAAAGTTTGCAAAAATAAAAACATTGGGAGTGAAAGAAAAGTCAAGGTGAGCAAGGCTCGAACCTCAGACCTCTCCCTCACTCAACCAATGTTTTAACACACACCTCTACTACCAAACGTGCCCTTGGGTCTTTTCCATTTTAACTTGCACCATTTAAATATTTAACCACATTTGGGCCTTTTAAGCTATAAGCCCTTTTCGGCTAAATAAGCTGGGTGACCCAATTTATTTTTCTTAGATTTAGCATTCTTCAAAGTACTTTTCATATTTTTTTAGAATTTTCATAATCAGTTTAGTATTTTTAATATTTAATTTAGATAAAAATTGTTTTTAATTCATAAAAAATTAAATAAAAGTCAAAAAAATCTAATTCTTTTTTTTTAAATTTTCTTTTATCATTTAGGACTTATAAAAATTAAATTTTCATTTATAGGGTTAAAATTTTAGAATTTGGTTTTTTAAAGAA
>BQNB010165137.1:0-14254 GCA_026074375.1 Tanacetum coccineum | reverse complement strand
TGATTCAAAAGAACAAGGAATCTCTTGTGATGATGTTGAAGATTTAAATGACCAGCAATTCACTGTTCATACAGCTCAGCCTATGCATACAGAGGAACGTACTGCTGCAAAAGAAGTTCCATTGTCCTCTGCAGAACAAGCTTTACATGATGAGCTTGTAAGTTTGATGCATCAAGAATCTCTTGCCAAAGCTCATAATGATGATCAAAGGATTGCTTTTGAAGAGGAAAAGAGGAGAATATCTATTGCAAAGGGAAAAGAACATGTCAACAGTACTTTCACTCTAAGTACTGCTAACACACCTCCTCAAAGTGCTGGTAATACACCAACAGATACTGATGATGATATGCCAAAAGATGGTGTTTTCTTTACAAATTCCTTTGATGCTGAAAATACTGACAATGAGGACGAAGGAGTGACTGATTACATCAACATGGATCCTACCATTGATGTCACCTCTACTCCTACACTTAGAATTCATAAGATTCATCCTCAAAGTCAAATTATTGGCAAAAGTACTGCCGGGGTTCAAACAAGAAGAAAGCTTAAAGAAAGTACCTCTGTCCACCACCAAGCCTTGCTGTCTTTCATATACAAGCAAAACAGGACTAATCACAAAGATCAGCAAACATGTTTGTTTGCTTGTTTCCTATCTCAAGAGGAACCCAAGAAAGTCTCTCAAGCCTTAGCAGATGAAAGTTGGGTTGAAGCGATGCAAGAAGAACTACTTCAATTCAAGCTACAAGAGGTATGGGTGTTATATGACATACCAGAAGGCAGGAGGGTGATTGGAACTAAAGGGTTTTTAGAAACAGAGAGATGAACGAGGTACTATTATCATGAACAAAGCACGCAAGTATGCAACTAAGGTACAGACATGAAGAAGGTGTGGAATTATGATGAAGTATTGCAACCAGTTGATGAATGGAAGCAATCAGACTTTTTGGCATTTGCATTTTCATGGGCTTTACTGTCTTTCAGATGGTGTCAAAGGTGCATTTTTGTATGGCAAAATACAGAAGAGGTATATGTCAAACAGCCTCAAAGGTTTTGAAGATCTGCTAATCTAAACATGGTCTATTGAGTTGTCAAGGACACTTTATGGCCTGCATCAAGCCCAAGAAGCATGGTATGTAAGACTATCTACTTTTCTTTTGAGCATGGATAAGGAGAGGGGCTATTGATAAAACTACTATTTATAAGAAGGATAGAAGAGATTTCATGTGGGTACAGGGGTATATGTGTTGATATTTCTTTGGATCCACCAGTCCTTCTATGGTGAAGGATTTTGAAGTTGCTTAGGCAAAAGGGGATTTCATGATGAGTTTCCATGGGTGAACTCCCTTTCTTTTTGGGGCTTCAAGACAAGCATTCTAATGGTGGTATTTTTCTAAGTCAAGACAAATATATGAAAGATATTCTCAACATGTTTGAATTTAGAACATTACAGCCAAACATTCTATCCAATTGAAGCTCATATATCTCGTGGAAAAGTTGAAGAGAGGTGAAGATGTTGATGTGAATAGCTATCGGTCAATGATTGGATGGTCTCATGTACTTAAACTGCTTCACGACCAGACATAATGTTTTGACTGTTGGTCTGTGTGCAAGTTTTCAAGGTCACTCCAAAGGTTTCTCATCAACATGCCTGTCAATAGGATCTTTAGGTACCTCATTCTCAGCCTATAATGGGGATTTATGGTATTCCTAAGGAACTCTCCTTTTCACTTAGAAGTTTTTCGGACAGTGACTATGACGGGGGAACATCAATGATAGAAGATCAACGTCAGGAGGTGTCAGTATCTTGGAAGAAGACTGGTCTCTTGGCAATGCAAGAAACAAACAATTGTGGCTATCTCCTCTATAGAAGCAGAATATGTAGCAGCTGCAAGTTGTTGTGCTCAGGTACTTTGGATGCAAAATCAACTGCTTGATTATGGATTTAACTTCATGAACACTGAAATCCATATAGACATGTGAGCACCATTTGCATTGTGAAAAATCTGTTTTTCACTCTAAGACAAAGAATATTCAGATTTGTTCCATCACTTCATTCGAGGGTTGTTATGAGCAAAGGCTCATTAATGTGGTCAAGGTACATACTGATGACAATGTAGCAGATTTACTCACCAAAGGCTTTGACTTGGCATGATTTAACTTTTTGGTAGTAACAATTGGGATGACTGACCCATAGCTATCTTTGAGGTGGGAGGATCACATATATAGTACTGGTGTTCAAGTAAAGTACTGGTAGATTGGATTTTGGAAGCAAACTCTAGCTACATTTGAGGGGAGGTTATGATTGATTTTTAGGAGGTTTGATGATTTGAAGAGTTGTTTGCAAGGGTAGGTTGTCGTTGCACAAAATTCGAGTTGAAATTTTTTAGGTTGAAAGTTATGCTTAGCCCAACGAATAGTACTTTGCTTGGTCTTTGAAAGTAATGCTTAGACAAACAAAGTACTGTTTATAAGTCTTTACGGTCAACGGTCAAAAGTACGTTTTGCGCTAAAACCGTTATTTACTACGGTAACTTCATAGTAGTTATCCCACACGACCTATAAATAATCAACTGAATTGCATTTTTATCCTTCTTTATCTCTTTTCATTACATTACTTTTTTAATTTCAACCTCCGACGCACATTAATTTTCATTCAATTGGCAAACATTCGCACTTGTAACAAGCACACATGATTGCGTGTGTGGAAAAGACGCACAGATGTGATTTTTATCATATCATTGACTTTCTCAATTGGCATGCTCCATTATTACTCGTTGTTGGTTGATCCGATCTTATTGGTCCATGGCATTCCAACATTTTGGGTTACAGCTCTCTAAAGTGATCAATGACTTACCTCCACATCACGCGATAAGGTAGCTGGCAAGAAGATTTGGATTTATGAAGCAAACATTCGCGCTGACCTACTCTTTGATGATGATGAAAATGGATGTTGATTGCTTCCTAAGAGTTTTATTTGGGACTTGTCAGAGATATTGGCTACGAGGGTAACTTAGCACAATCACTTTCTCTAAACCTCATTTTAGACACACAGTGGAAGTATTTTGTTCATCTATTACTCCACTGTTTTTGTCTAAGTGCAGTCATGGGAGCAATTCGGGACAAAATTGCCTCTGCTCTTGTAGGTCTAGCCACAAACCAAAAGTTAATTTTTCCTTTGATGATTCTAACTGGGATGCTAGGCATATTTCAATGGTACACCTTTCTTTGTATCCTAGGGGAGGGGGTTTTTTTCGTTCAATTGTTTTTGGTAACAAGAAGTTTAGAGGGAGTGACAGACCTCAGGACTTTATACCATCCGTTTCACTTCCTTCTAAGGTTTTTACATTCATGAGGAAGCATAGTACCAAGTTCTCATGTAGGATTACACCCTTGACTCCATCTATGTTAGAGGTAGTCACAGCATTGGCAGCGGAGGAAGAACATAGTACTAGTCCTCATTCTAGGGCTGCAAGTTCTGCAAGGGATGCTCAAGGTTCTCCAACTCAAAGTGCTGCTCATTCTCAACGTACTGCTTCAGTACAAGGTACTGCTTCCTTCCATGGTACTGCTAACTCTCAAAGGACTGCTGAAATACAAGGTACTGCTTCCTTCCATGGTACTGCTAACTCTCAAAGGACTGCTGAAATACAAGGTACTGCTGACTTCCAAGGTACGGCTGAACCTCACGATGCTGCTTCTATTCCTAAATCTCCCAATGATTATACTCCCACAGATGCGTTTCAAACATCTGGAGGAGATGAGGGACTTTTAGATATATATGCTTTGAACAGGGAAGTTAGGAGACTCAAGAAGCAAACTCTTGCTCAAGCCAAACTAATTCGCAAGCTCAAGGCCAAACTCAAGAACCTGTCACAGGTGGTAGCTCCAGTGATCAAACATCATGCTTTTTGGGTAGAGAATCAAAACCTTAAGAAGCAAAAGAGACGAAGAAAGAAGCATAAGAAGAAAGTGTCTTCAGTCAAATTGGGGAGGAATAAGGATGAAGGAACTTTGTCTGAAGAGCACTATGTTCAAGAAGAAGATACAGCAGATCCTTTCTTTGATGATTTTGTTGATAAAGATGCTGCTATTACTCCTGATTTGGAAAGAAAAAGTGATGAGACTGAAGAAGTTAATATTGAGGAGAAAGAAGCTTCTAATGTAAGGAGTGGAGACACAGTAATGAATTGGATTTGCGGACAACTCAAAGGTACTGCTAGCAAGTTATTACTCATAGGACCCTAAATTTGAAGATGAAGCAGGTCCTTCAAGCCCACTAGTCCAATTAAGTTATGGACTCTGAATAAGGAACAACTAAAAGCTGTGAAGTTCGTGTTTCTATTTATAGACCAAAGAGGTTGGCATTCTAGAAATTATACCATACAAATTCAACCTCAACAGCCAACTATGGTACTGTCCTAAAGATAAAGCGACAAAGAGATACTGGTTGAAGAACCCAAAAAGAAGAAATTAACTCTTCAACAAATTAGAGCTTTGGAGACTACAATGTTGAGGAGGTTGCTAGAAAAATTCAAGCTGAATGAGATGCAGGAAGGAAGAATGAAAAGAGGTTCTTGACGAATTGAAGAAAAACAAAAGACAAAGACTACTTTGAGGAAACTACTTCTCTTGCCAGAAGGAATCAAATGATGAGCTTCTTAAAAGGTCAAGGATACAAAAATTGCAAAAAACTTTAAGATCCACAGATGAAGGAAATGTATGACAAATCAAGGCATCTATTAAAGATCCTTCAAAGACTTTATTCCAATGGATTCAGAGAAGAAAAAGGGTGGATGTTGAAGGAAAGAGAAGCAAAAGTATTTATGGAAAAGGAAAGCTACAATATCTAAAGATACAGCCATCAAAGAAGCCTAAGTTGAGGATCAGAAACAATATGGGTGTGCTTAGATAACTATCTTTAAGGGTTGTGACTTTGAAAAGAAAATGCACAAAGATAGGAGTCCAATTAGAAGGAATTTCCTTGTTTATAGAGCTCCAAGTTATTGATTCACCTGATGGAGAGTATCTTATCATTCACAGAGAGAATAATCATTTTAGGGCTTTTGATACTTTATGGGAGATACTGCATGTCTTAGATAGACAGGATTTATATCACCTATATCGAGTGGTTGAAGACTATTATGAGCACATTCCTCCAACCGGCTTAGGTTTGATGCTTCTAGGTGATCTATCATTATTTGGGAGACGGCTCTTAGAATCAAGTGGTGATGACTTATGGAAGATCAGGATGCATGGGAATTCATAAGATGGGGTTTCATGAATCTTCAGGTTAGGAGTGATTACGTAGAGATAGAAGAGGCACTATGATTCATATGCTGGATGATGAGAAAGATATCTCTTCAAGAGAGTTGATGATAAGGATGCTGGAAAATGGAATGAAGTTGAAGACGAGAACAGTACGAAGCCATTACTTTGATAAGCTGTTTAATCTAGGACTACTGCAAATGGTGACAATACCTTAAGCAAGGGTCATGATTTATCAAAATTTTCTTTTTATATATCTTATTTTGGATAAAAAGATTTAATTGTGAAACAGCCGTACTTTGTTCAAAGTATGCATAGTGTAAATCTAAACAGTACCTTGATGAGGGACTGCTAGTTTAAAGTTGTTTTTGAAATATTGTGAAGATTTGAGTGTGCAAAAAGGTTTAAGGCACAGATATGTGAGTATCAAAAAACTTTTTTAAGGATGGAGTGTTGGTTATGCCACACAAACAGATATGGTATTTCATTCACAATGTTTAATACATAAGAATTGACTTGTCCAAATCAAAACAGTTTTGGTAAAGACATATCAAATCTGCACTGATGGTTGGACAATTACCAAAAATGTTTGGTGATCAATACACCATGGTGATTTACAACTGAATATTGGCTAATCAAAGCAAACGGCTTTTTGGTATAGAGAAACCAAATCCAGTTGATAGCTTTATTATTAGTTTGCTCAAAACCTATTGGTCCTCAGACTCACAATGTTTTATTAATTGAGAGTGACTAGTATGAGAAAAACGGCTTAAGGTAAAGACTAATCAATCCGTTTTGGTTGTAATGACTTACAAAAGTCATATAGTACTCAACACACTATGATTCATGTTCTGTGTGTTGAAAGTGAGTTTCATAGTTTCATCACTGGTTATTACTTTTTTGGTACCAAGAACTGGACTAGCCCAAGATTGAATGGCTACTTGGTTAAAGGCTCATCAATCCATACATGTTTGCTGAAAAGCAGTTGCTGAGAAGAACATTCTGTTTGAGGCAAAGACAAAGATTTTTGAAGAAATGTGTATGTTCAAGATAAGAGGTTTCATTTCAAGATGAGAGCGTTTTAACTAATGTTGTTAAAAGGCTTGAATAGGGATTTTCGGATATGACCTTTAACGTTTGCAATCGCAAGTTAAAGATACTTGAATATTTCGGATGAAATATTTAAGTTGTCAAACCTACTTGGAGGAGCGTTAGATTTGTATCTAAGCTTTACTTGACGAAAGAGTAGATGATTTGGAAGAAAGCGAGACGATGATCAAAGGAGTGTGTGAGTGAAGACTCTAAGAGATTTAAGACCATTTTGCGACTCTTTTGAAAATTTAGATTAGTGACTCGGACGCGAAGAAAGATATTCTAGTGTGAGAAAATATATACATAGATGTATAAGACATATAGATATAAGCATGCAAGTTTATCTAAGCATGCATCAACACAATAATCAACAAGATTAATGTGTAAGACTATATGACATTTAAATATTAATTGTCATAAATTAAACTAACATAGTGTAGGTGCACAATTAACACGTAAGTCATGTAAAATGACACATACAAAACGTGATAATTTTAAATGCAATCATTATGTAAAACATGTTAGCATTTAGCACTTAGGAGCTTGTGTTATTTAGATAAACTAAGGAATATTTTATTTAAATTGCTAGAAAATGGCAAACGCTTTTACAACAGACATGCATTCAATAATTAAGCAAATAAACATTGAGCATTTAGGTAAAAATGAAAGCATATAATTGCATTATATGAGAGCATGTTATCATCATGAAACTTCAAAGCACATATGTGAGATGCAAGTAGTCTAGATTGACTAAGAAGAAACCTAATATCTACTTGCTTAGTGTGCACTCCTAATGAGATACAAAGTTTATCGATGTAGACTATCATTAGGCATATTTAGGAGGAGTCATTTAGTCAAATTAAAGAATGAATATGAGACTATCACTAGTGGTGCTCAATTCAGGCTAAACACGACCATTTTTATAGGTTATACCACGAACCCAACTTTACTCTTGGAAGCAATTTAACCGTTAGGTCAAATTTAATTTCTAGTGCAATAGATTCTCCAGTAGCCATTCTCATGTTAGACAAAATAAAATTCCTATATTTGCCTAATGAAGTATAACAAAGATAAAATTTGTATTATCTTTTCTTATAGGACCTAACATGACTCAACTAACATGCTTTAATTCCGGTTTACATAAACCTAATCAAGATGTGTAGAATTCTAAGGTTAAATGATAGAGCAAGGAAGATGTAGTAGGTATAGGAGAGAATGAGTCATCTAGAACCCAGGAGTATGCTTAAGAGTGACAATGTGTAATGCTCTATAATGAAAGTGTTCAAAGAATGCACCTTTGCATGTCTTTTATGAAAGAAATCTAATTAAGGTTATTTACCTCAATAGATCTTGTGAATGTTTCTTTGTATAGATAATGATTTACTAAAGGTTAGTTACATGTATGTTGTGTCTTGACTGGGAAGAGTTTGTACGAGAACGTTTTGGTGATCTAGATACATTGGGTATTACTTGTTTCTTTATTAGAGGGAGTGGTTCAACTGTAATAGTGTATAACTTGGTCACAGTGGGGGTAGGTGTTTGGGGTTTTTGTTATGTGAGAGAGCAAGTACATATTAAGTTTATAGTGAATTCATATCAATTATTAGGGTGTTAGACAAATTTACATAGTGATTTTATAGATGGTTGTGTGGTAGATATTCTGTGTTCCACACAGACAAACATTTATTGGAAGTGTTGTTTATTCGATAGGTCACTGGCACAATTTTTAACAGTGTGTAGTATTAAGGTGGTGATTTGGTTAATTTTTTATATGGGGAGTGGATAATTGAAGGAGGTGGGGTAATAGGATTAGTAGAAGGTGAGTAAGGATTGAAGTTTTGGGTTTGGAGGGTTATATGTTAGTAGTCTTGGGGGATAAAGTTTAGTGAGTTTTGGGGGTGGATTGTGGTGGTTTGTGGAGTTGCGATAGATGTGAGGGTGATGGGTAGATTGGGTTGTGGGAATGTGGTGAGGAGTGGGAGGGATTGTTTTGTGTTTGGATAGAATGATAGATCGTGGAGTTGGTGTGTGATGGTGGTAGTTGAGAGGGGGTAGTTGATGATGTATGTGTTGATTGTTGTGTGTTGTTGGGATGTTGATTTGTGGGAAGGGATGTGGGGAGGAGGGGGGTTGAGGGTGTGGTGAATTGGGTAAGTTTTTGTGTGAAGGGGGTTGTAGGTGGGTTTGGGGGGGGAGGGGGAAGTGGGGTTGGTGATTGTGTTGTTGAGGGTGTGGAGGGGATGTGTAAATTGTTGGGGGTGGTGGTTGGAAGGTGGTGTGATGGGGTGTAAGTGTGGTGTATGTGATTTGGTATGTTGGGGGTTAATGGATATTGGGTTTGGTGGGTATTGGAATGTGTGGTGGTGGAGATGTGAGGAAGAGGTATGGGTGGGTGTGTGTCTTTTTTTGGATTGTTTTATTAGGGTGGGGGGGTGTGTGATTGTTGGGTTGGTGGGTTGGTGTTAGGATGGTGGTGTGTGGGGGGGGGTTGAAATTAGTTTTGTTGGGGTGTATGATAAGGGATGGATTGAATTAGGGTAAATGTGTGATGTGGTGTTAGGTGGTATGGGATATTGATCAAATCGGGTCGTCCGATGTTAGAACCACCATAAGCGATAAGTAGACATTGCACTAGGAAACACTATCTTAACTATAACAAAAGAGTAACTAGGCTAGTATGATTTTATCTTTGATAAATTCTCACATTTTAATTTTGCATTTTATTTACTTTTAATTCTGTCAAATTCATATTCAACCATTTCAAACTATGACCTATTCAAATTGAGGCTAAAACACTTAGCTCTTGGGACGACCTCAGATTTACCAATCTTTCACTACACACGATCGGGTTCTCTGCCTATTAGTGCATTGTAGACCATAGGTAATCGAGTTTTATAAATTTAAAACTTGTAAAATTAATTTTAAACGATTATACACATCAAGTTTTTGGCGCCGTTTCCAGGAAGCTAAGAATAGTTTATAATTTGATTTTTTCATAATTTGTTCATTCCTTTTAAAAAATTCTACAAATAATTGTTTTTGTCACGAATGACTCGAAATAGCAACACTAAGATATTCACCCTTTTTGCAAACCCTGAAAGGCAATTCCGAGCCAGAAAAGATACCACACCCATTTTGGTTCATAACATATATTCTTTCTACAAATCTAAACCGTCGGATACTGTCGCACCCCGTCTAAGGCGGAAACACGAGGCGTGACGGAGGGATTGATCGTCATAAGACATGGTGTCAAAATAGAGAACACTAAATGCATTTCAACAAAGTGCTACGACGTCCTTCGAGAACAAGTAGGGTACTTGTGCCAAGACAAGTCAAAGCACATCATAATAGTCCCTGAATTATACAAATCAACTCCTCCAAGTCAACACAAAGTTGTGAGCTTGTAGTTTAAGAAAACCCAGATTACCATGCCAACAATTAAGTAGGACAATAGTGGCAATACAATAGCAGATCAGCATATAGCATATGGAATAGACCAATAACAATCATAGTAGTCATAGAATATCATAGCAATCAAGTCATACCGACCATTTAATAAAGGTCCAAGCGCTTATAATTATCTGAATCTATCGCCTATCAGCTGGAGCTACACAATCGAACTAAGTAGTTGGAAGAGGTAATCCCAATAGCATGCATACATATACATCAATATTCACTTACGCAATTATAGGCACATAACATTGCTAACCTATCCTGTTTCTACTCCTTGCCTACTACAAGTTTTTTTACCATTAAATGAGGAATATCATAGTACTAAGAATTCGTCGTGTAGATTACACCTTTGCAACTCCAACTATGTTAGAATGGTAGTACCACAAGCATTGGTCAAGCAGGATCGGAACGTGAAACATAGTTCCAAGTCCGAGCATTTCTAGGGCTACGCAAGTTCTCTGCAAGGATGCGACTCAAGGCATCAATCCACTCAAAGTGCTGCTCATAAGAATTTTTCTCAACGTACTGCTATCCAGTACAAGGTACATGATACCTTTTGGCAATTGTACTGCTACCTCGTTCAAAGGGAAACTGTCTGAAATACAAAGGTCCCGAGAGTGCTGACTTCCTCTAGGTAACGGCGTGAACCTCAACTATGCTTGCTTCTCTTCCCCTATCTCTCAACCCACAGTTATACTCCCACAGCAATGCTTCTAAATCACATTCTGGAGGAGATGAGGACTTTTAGATTATGTATCGATTAATATTCGTTGGCTTTAAATCTAGGAAGTTTTAAAGTGAGCACTTCAAGAGGCAAACCCTTCACAAGCCTAAACAAATAATTCTAAGCTCAAAGCTCAAGCCTCAACAAAATGATCCAAGATTCGTAACATGACAGTGGTCAAGCATCATGCTTTTAGGTTGGAATCGTCAGAACCTTTAAGAACTGCAAAAGAACGAAGAAAGAAGCAAAAGAAGAAAGTGGTCTCTTCAGTCTAAATGGGGAGGAGATAATAAGATGAAGGAACTATTGTGTCCTGAAGAGCACAGTCTTGTTTCAAGAAGTCAAGATACAGTCACACTATTCTCTTTCTTTGGGATGAATATTGTTGACAAAGATGGTCTAGCTGTTATTATTAAGTACCCTGGAATGGAAAGAAAGAGTAGTCGTTGCGACAGCCTGAAGACAAAGTTAGCACTTATTGAAGCGAGAAAGATATGCTTCTTCTAAAGTAATGGAGTGGAGAAAACAGAAGAAAACTGGATTTGGATACAAACTTCAAATTTTACGTGCTAGAATCAGGGTCTATCTTAATCCAATGGACCTCTAAATTTTGAACAAATAAGCAGTGATCCTTCAAAAGACCCACTTATTAATTCTGTCCAATTTCAAATTAAGAAGTCCTGAAACACAAGCTAACTAAATGAGCAGCTGGAATAAGTTCTTGTTGTCTATTTCTAGACCAATAGGTTTAGGCGACATTTCTAGTATTCCCCATACAATCTCAAACCCTCAACAGTCCAACTCTCAAGGACTGAATTACTCCACTGGTACTGACCCTAAAGATTAAAGCACGCCAAGGATACTGGTGAACAAAGAAACCTAAATCAGAAGAAAATGACTCATCAACAAATACAGAGCCTTGGTAATACTCTATACAAATGATGAGATGTTGCTAGAAAAATTTCAAAGCCTGAATAATTAGTGAATGCCAGAAGAAGAACAGCCGGCGTGAGGTTTTAAGAATAGAAGCGAATCTGTAACTCAAAGACCAAAGACTACTTTAGGAAACCTACTCTCTTGACTCACAAGAAAGAAATTCACAGATGAATAGTCTCTTAATAGGCGATCAAGAGGAATAGCGTCAAAACATTATGCAAAAACTTTAAGTCTTCACCAATGAAGGAACTTGCGTATGACAAAGTTTCAAGCATCTTATTAAAGACTTCGTCTTTCTCAAAGACTTTAATTCCAATGGATTCAAGAGAAAGAAAGTGAGAATGGTACTGAAGGAAGAGAATGATAAAAAGACTCTTAAATGAACAGGAGCAGCTAGCGCCGAGACTCACAATAGAACAAGCCATCTCACAAAGAAGCCTATCTGTTTAGAACAGTCAAAACAATGTAAAAATGTAACTTATAAAATCTATCTTAGGATTGTAACTATTGAAAAGAATGCACAAGATAGAGAGTCACGTCTTCAATAGCACAACGGACAACGATTCTTTCCTCCACTGCTCTCATTAGTAAACACACAGCTATTGAACCCAAGAGTTTGAGATGCATCACATTCTTTCCCGCGACGAATGGAAACTACTTCCTCCAGTGCGAGAAAACATGACAGGTCTAATACTCACCATATCGCAACAACTCGCACATACTGAGAGACAAAGAATACTCATAGATTAGCACATAACATAATTTAGTACACAGTCACAAAACACGCGACGCGTTCATCTTTACGACACACTATACTAAGAGACCTACGAGCCTAGCGGACAAATATTCTATATTCCGAGACGCGCACACAAGTATTCAGATGCGTTCATAGAAATTACAGGTATATTTAAAAGTTCTATGACTGCAATACTTATATACACTTTAGCGCGATAGTAGGAGAGCGGGGGGGGTGGGGGGGGAGTGGGGGAGAGTGGAGGGTGGCGATGACGGTAGGCGTTTTATGAGCACATTCCTCCGACCGGCTTGGTTTGATGCTTTCCTAGAGGTGATCTAAACATTATTGGGAGACCGGCTGAATCAAGTGATATGACTTCTGGAAGGTCAAGAAGAAATGGGGAAATCATAAGATGGAGGTTTCATGAATCTTCAGGAGGGCATACACTAGAGATTAGAAGATAGGCACTATGATTCCACGATAATAACTGGCTGAAAAAAGATATCCTCCTATCAAGAGAGTTATGAAAATGATGCTAGATCATAGCATGGCGAGTTGAAGATAGACAGAACAGCCATTACTTTTTGATACATCTATTCATCTTTTGGACTAACTGAAGATGGTGAAAATTCTTAACAACTGTATGATTTATCAAAATTTTTCTTTATAGATATATCTTACCTTTGAATAAACACAGACATAACTGTGAACAAAGCATTACTTAGGTTTAAAGGTACTGCTAGTTTAAAACAAAACAGTACCTTGGTTGAAAGTACTGTTAGTTAAAAAGTTATTTTTTTTGAAATATTGTGACTCGAATATGAGGGTCAAAAAGATTTAAGGCACAGATAATTTGAATATCAAACTGTTTTAAGGGAAAAAAATTTATTGAGTGTTGTTTAACCACCACACAGCAAATGGTAATCAATTCACCATGTCCTTACAAACAATCAGAATTGGACTAGTCCAAATCAAACCGTTTTGGTATAACATCTCAAATCTGTTAATGGTTGCCAATTTACCAAAAATTGTATGGTGATCAATACACCATGGTATTACACTGAATTATTGGCCCCCTTTTATAAAAAAAAACTCCCAAGCAAAACGATTTTTGGTAGTTCAACTTTTCTTTGATGATAATGAATGGAATGCTAGGGCATATTTCCAATGGTACACCTTTTCTTATGTATCCTAGGTTCATTCAACTGTTTTTGAACAAGCAATTAGAGGGAGTAGCCAGACCTCAGGATTTTATACCATCAGTTTCACTTCCTTCCAAGGTTTTTACGTTTATGAGGAAGCATAGTCCTAAGTTCTCATGTAGGATTACACCCTTGACTCCCCCTATGTTAGAGGTAGTTACAGCATTGGCAGCAGAGGAGGCACATAGTACAAGTCCTCATTCTAGGGCTGCAAGTTCTGCAAGGGATGCTCAAGGTACCCCTACTCAAAGTGCTGCTCAAGCTAGTATTAGTACTGCTCAAGATACTGCAGGCACTCAAGGTACTGCTCCAGCTCAAGATACTGCTGAAGTTTAAGGTACTGATAACTAACAAGGGGTTACAGTTCAATATACTCAAACAGATTGTGTACAAGATACTGCTTAAAGGATGAAGCTTAAAAGATTAAAGGCTAGTACTGCTTTAATGACAAGACAGACTGATGCTGAACAAAGAAGACCAACTATCAAGAAACTTGAAGTCAAGCTGGTAGAATCCAAGTTAGGGGAGGATTGTTGGGAAATACAAGTCAAAAGGTCAACGTACTGCTAAGCAAAAGGTCAAAGTACTGCTAAGTAGAAAGTCAACGTACTGCCAGTTAAAGATCGAAGTACTGCCGTGGATAAAGGAATCTTAAAGGATTATCATTTAAACGGTTATGTTAAGTAATTATCTTGTAAACAGTTATTTTAATGATTAGTATTGATTAGTTTTAATGATTAGTATTGATTAGTGTTTATGTCATACAAGGACTGTACATCTACTAGAGGTTATCCTTATGTTTATAAAAGGATTTCTAGGAAGACATTAGAGACACTAATTAATTAG
>BQNB010165135.1:0-11487 GCA_026074375.1 Tanacetum coccineum | reverse complement strand
TGTGGTCGTGAATTCCGAGTTCTAAACTGTTATGATCAGAAGTCATTGCTTGTTCATCAGATCAAAATTCCTTGAAGCCTTGGTTTCTGAGATATCAGTCTTTTCAGCAACCAAACTCTGAGTCCTTCCTTTTTAGGATTGAAAGATGTACCTGAACTTAAGTTAAGAGTACTTGCACTGACATCAAGTGTTTGTTTGCATTCATATAGGTTAGTGATATCTTTATTTGAACCATTTGTGGGTTCACTGTCAACCTTGGTTGTGCTAGATGTGAATATCTTTCTAGTAGGAACCCACCAAAGATCAACTGACTTGAAAATTTTACCCGTCGGTTTCCACTTAATACAAGATCTAGGAGTCATTGTTTTCTTATGCACAACGGAAGTCTTTTTTATTGAAAACCTATGTCCTTTTGAGACATGTCTTTCTGGTTTCTTTGCAACACTTATTTGCTCTACGGGTTTGTTTCTGTTTGTTGTCTTATGGGATGGAACCTTAGCACGCGAGTTGACTTCATTCAGGAATTTTGTTATATAAGAATCATGATTTTCATTAAAGACACATTTCTGGCATGTCGAGCAAACAAAATGTTTGGATTTAGAAAATTTTCTAAAATTCCTAGAGTGTTCTGCTGTGGGCATAGTCTTTGTTGTTACGTAACTAGTCTTAGATGCAGACCAATTCCTAGACTTTTGGTTATTGATCCAAGATTTTGGTTTGCTACCATTAGTTGTGCTTTGCGATCTAGCAGAAGGCATCACACTAGGTCTTGAATTCCTACCGCTTTCTTGTGTCTTTTTGTTAGCTTCCTTTAGGTGGTGATTATGAGCCATGTCATTTGAACTAAATCTTGGCATGTTCTTTGAACTATTTCTAGATTCGCTAGATGCAATCACATGATGAGGTTTTACAATAGCAGATTCTCTTTCCTTAGACAAATAATGTGTAGTGATTGGTTTTGATAAATCATTATTCACATCAACTTGGGAGGCAACCCGTGGTTTTGAAATTCAAGGTCTCTCGGACTTAAACATAGTCGGTTGTCTAACAACTGATTGGTTTCTATGTGGTTGTAAAACCGATTTCCCTAAGATTGGTGATTTTGCAAACTTAGTATTCACACTATTTCTTGTTAATTTTCTTAACTTATTTTTTAATGCTGCAATTGCAAATCCTCTTTCCTGAAGTTGAGCTTTGAACTCAGCATTTTAAGCAATCAAAGAAGTTGTGTTTTTTATAGTCTTAGCTCTTGTTGTCTTGATAGAATCAGACAGTTCTTTGTAATGCCTTTTGAAAGTCTCATTTTTGTTAAGTAATTTAGCTACTTTATGTTCCAATTCGATGTTTATTGTTTCAATTACATCTATGTCATGTTTAATCTTGGCTTCATTACTTTTTACTTTCGAAAATTGACCATGTTGCCCTTCTTTTAAAGCTTGATTTTGATATTTAAGTTCAAGATTAACACAATGTGCTTCCATTCTTAAAAAATCTTTTTGAAATTGGGCAACGGTCTGTTTGAGACAAATATTTTCAGATTCGAGGGATTGATTTGAGTGTTCAGTTGTCTGGTTATCAGTTAATTTAGCAGGTAAAGGACATGTGTCATGATATTGTTCAGCATTTTGGTCAACCTCTCCTTCATTATTGAATTCAGGTTACTCAGTATGTTGTTGTCCTGTAGCAAAGACATTGATTTCAGCAGTCGTTTATACCTCAGCCATTGGCTCTTCATCATATATAGGTTTGATATCTGCATCATCAGCATGTGCCTCATTCCCTAATTTGTTGCTTGTATCCTGCTCTTTTGATTCTGTCCCACTGCTTTCTATGTCAACCAAACTAGCATCTAATGCTTTACTCGTATCAACCTTTTCTTCTATTGTCTGCATCTGTCTTTCATTCACCCAGGTGTCATACTCTCTTTTATGCGGTGCTCTTTCATCAATCGACTTCTTAACAGATTCCATATGTTGCATCAATGTATCACAGAATTTTGGAATCTCGAGTTGAGTGTGTTGTAGAAAGTAGTTGCGAGTCATGACAACATATTCATCATCTAAATAAATATGTGACTTGATGAACATCTGAAACTGTATCTTGAGTACTTTAAAAGAAGCCATGGATCTAATCTCTTGAAATTTTTCGTTGTCAAGTTGCTTTTCTAGTTGATCCATGTTAAGGAACATTGTGCCTGTGAAAGTCTCTAGATCTTGACCAAAGAGTGTCGCAAATGCGCGTTTGAATCCATACTTGGTTCGAGTTCCTTTTAAGTCGTTGTTTGAAAGAAGCTTGAGGTGTGAATGAAGTAGTCGAAAAGATATCATGCAATGTTCTTGTGCTTTGTCTTTTAAAATAGCATCCAATGCTTTGACTTCTTGAACTGTGCACTCTTGAATCTGCAACTTTTTGTCATACAATCTTTTCTGAATCATATGTGCATGAATGATTGTTTTGAGCATATAATCTTCAATGAAATCAAAGTTTTTGAGTATTGTTTCTTTGAAGAGTTGAGGTTCCATGCCAGTATATGCGTGAAAGTCCTTTCTTGCATATTTACCATCTAAACTTGAAGGCTTTATTAGCACGGAGGTGAAAATTTTCTCAAATTGTGTCTTGAGCACTCTAAAGGCATTCTGGTAGTTAGACTTAAGAATAGTTTCTTTGATAAGTTGTTGTTCCAGTGTATCCATGTTCTGAGAGAACGTTTTGTGAATGTGTCAACATCTTCACCAAAAATATGACTAAATGCACGTTCAAATTCACTTTTAGTAATGCCTTGTTCAAGTTTCCGTGTGAAATTTGATTTAAGTGCACTAAGACCGTTTAGGAAACTACCTTTCAAGATCTTTGCTCGTTTTAGCATTTGTTGCATGTCTTTTTCATCCGAATTAGAACACGAAGATAAAGTATATTTCATTTCCATTTTACCATGAATTGTGAAGTGAAAATGCTTTGTAGGATCTTAAGTAGGTAAAGTGATTGTTGTTGTGGATTGAAATCAATTAACGTTCACGGGATTTTACAAATCTATAATTTAAACCGTGGAAAGAATTAAGACTTTCGCGGGATTTTACAAAATCAAGAAGAAACTGTGAAACAATAATTAATTGTGGTCAAAATCGTTGTTGTAATTGAAGTACGTGAGCTTTTGTAACGATTAGTGAGCTAAAAGGACTAGCGGTGAAATTTCTTACAACAAAAGGGCTAAAAGTAAAAAAATTGAAACCTAAAAATGTAATACTAAAAAATAACAAAAATTAAAAGTTTAAAAGTGAAAAAGTTTGAAAGTAAAAGGTTATACTTAATTTTGCTTAAAAAAACAAAGGTTTAATAGTAAACAAGTTAAAATCTAAATGTAAAAAATGAAAACTGTTTAGAAGTCGAGGGGCCAAAGTGTAAAATTTAAATTATAATAAATAAGAAAAACGTGTTCCCTTTTTTTATATCATCATCTTCTTTTAAAATTTATAAGAAATGAAACGATTGAACTTTTGATCTTATGAACTCATACGGTTATCGTCGGTAGCAAGTAAATACACCACGTTGATCGAAACGAGTTCACGATCACGATGGTATAAGTTAAACGACCCGTAGAAACGTCTCGTAGAGCACCCTCACTCAGAAACTCGCGAAAAAACTAAAATACACTTAAACAATACGTTATGTGAATTTGCCCTTAGTTTTGAGTTTGATTGGAGTTCATAGTTTAGTTCGGTTCACACTAGACATCGGTTTAGATCGGTTCCCAAAGAAACTGCTAGATCGGTTCGTCTTGAAGCTATTTGTCTAGAGTCGTTCCTTCTAACATTAACTATATTGCGGTTCCATCTAAACATTACATAGTTCGGTTCTTCTACATTCGTTTACTTATACGATCCCACTAGCTTAGTTTACTTGTTTTCGGTTCCCACGAGCTTGTTACTTGTTCGGTTTCCACAAGCTTGTTACATGTTCGGTTCACACAAGACTCCAAAATGTACAACCGTCCTTGTTACTAAAATATTGGATATTGGTCTTTTTCTTTGACTTCCTCGTTGGACCAACAGAAAAAAATAAGCTACCCAAAAGCTTAAGTATAAGCTTTTTAAACCACAAAGATCATGATAATAAGCAACAAATAAGCTCGAAAAATAAGCTGTTACTCCTTTTCGAATAAGCCAGGAAGGAAAAAAAACGGGTAAATTAAAGAGACAAGAACAAACAACAAAAAACGTTGTTGAGATGATGGCTAAAAGAAAACACCAATGTGTATGTTTGTTTTAAAGAAACATAGCAAGAAAATGTTGTGATCCCTAAGACACCAACAACCTTAAACAAAGAAAAAGTATTTGTAATTTAAAACGTTTTTTGTTTCTATTTATTTTGGATGTATGAATTTCGGACAGAAACAAAATAAAAAAAACTAAAACAATAAGCTCGATGTCACCGCGACGAAAGAAGAAAAAACTAAACCCACTCGTGGCGAGTGATACCAAATGTAGGTAACCCGGAATCACCTCACTTCACCATGGTTGAACAAGAAAAATAGAAAGGAGATAATGAAAGAATTTTAGAGAGAGAAAGTAGAGAGAAGAAAAAGAGAAAAGAGAATGGTTGATTTCAAAATGTGAGGAAATACAAATGAACCAACACCCTCTCCACACTTGGAGAGGGGTATTTATACTTGCACCATGAGGCTTACAGGCCTATGGGCTTTCTATGGGCCGGGCTCGGGATTACTTAGGATTACTTGGGCTTTAGCCCATAACACGTGACCGATTATATTACATAAACGAGCCCGTTTACCCTTACTAGCCTATTACAACATTACATAAATAAAGACCGGGACCTAATATTCATAATGAACGAACTTCATTGTTCGACTCAATATTTTGAGGCTAACACTTGGCGTGGGTCCTTTGTAAAACCTTTGCAATGTGAGTTGAAATCTCACACCTGTCCATGTTGGCTTTTAGAAATTTGACTAAAATTTTGTAAAAACTAACTTTAGTAGACCATCGAAATTGGCTTCTATATCATTTAAACGATTTACTATTAACGTAAGAAGAGAATGCATCAGCACTCAGAAACCATAATATACACTGGCCGACTCTGAACAAGAATTGCAAGACAAGAACCAACCTCACTCATTACGTCTTTGACATATGCTTGAATCCATCATTTTCAAGCATTGCAATAATCTAGGGAAACTTAAAGCACACAAAAAAGGTCATAACTGATGAAAAATAACTCATTCGTTCATCTATTAATTGAAACTATTTGGTACAAAGTTGCAGTTATACATATCACAAAATGGAAACTATATCAGATAAGCGCATCATACACATGCTTATATCTTCTAGAAAGTAGCAATATTAATCTTCGTTGTCTTCAAGTAGACTTATGTTTCTGTTCTGCGCTTCTTCTACATCCAAATTTAGGGCACCACTGCTTGAGTGTAGGTGTAAGAAACACCTTTGATGGCCATTGTCTTGCATTTGTTGTCTTTGAACACGAGCCACCAGTTTTTAATATTAACATCACATTTCATATCACATTACATCATATTATCATTAATTCATCAGCATAGGTCGATAGCAATCAAAGGTATGTTTCACAGCAAGTTCACCATTCAGATATCCGTCTGCAATCCAAAGTAACTTTATAGTTCCTTCCATCTCGTCTTTTCTTATAAATAAGACAGGCACGCGGTCATTATACATTTGCAGTGTAACTGTTAGTTAACACAGTTAATGATTAATTAGGAAATCACATCAGCAGGAGCAGCACAAGAGATTAAGAGAAAGTAAGAATTTTACCAGTTCATTGTATTGTAGCAGATCCGTGTGTCTACTGTGCGCTTTCTTTGAAATCACGTCTTGGATGCCAAGGCTTTGGAGGCTCAATGTGAGAAGAGAAGTATGTCACAAAGTGAAAGATAAACTAGGTCAAAATGGAAAGTCAACGCAAAAGTCAAAAGTTTGTTGAAATTCCTTTTGGCAGGAAAAATAGTTAGGCTCAAATTCATCTATAAATACCCTTCTTAGTTCATTTTCACATTTTCATTCTTAATTTTGTAACTCAATTTCCTCTCTCTTGTAATCATTCAACAGTAACCAACCCCATTAATCAATAACAAATCATTTTCGTGTCTTATTCTTGTTTGAGATTCCAGATTGATTTGTTGCCATTGAAATGGTGAACCTCATTTCTTAAGGTGAAATCTAGTTCGCATTGTTTCAATTGGTATTAGAGCACATTCTGGCAGAAAATTCAGTTTGAATTCTGTTAGAGATCTGTTATAACCATTTTTCTGTTACAACTGTATCTATTATAACCGTTTCAGTTTTAATTCTGATCAACCTTCATCTTTCGATCATAAATCTACTCAATCATGGTAGCTACATGATTAACACTTTACAATAGTGATCCAAACACTGTGTTAGGTAATCCTAGCTCTATAGAGGCTGGATTAGACAGAATTCTATAGATCTAATCAATCAAAATACTAATGGATTGTTGTTGTTCCAACAGTTTGCTACTCCAATAGTTACTAGGATGAGTAATGGTGAAGGCACTAGTCAAAGAGGAGGCCAACCAACCTATAGAAGACTCATTAAGCTTGAATTCCCCAAATTCAATGGTGAGGATGTTCAAGGATGGTTGTATATTCTTCGTGATTGATGGAGTACAAGATGATGCTCAAAGGCTTATGTTGGTGTCAATGCACTTGTTTGATAAAGCATTAAATTAGCACAAACAATTTATTAGGAGGAATGGTGATAATATAACTTGGTAGATGTATGAGGCTAGAATCAAGGAAAGATTTGACCCTGTGCATGAAGATCCTATGGTAGAATTGAAGAATTTGAATCAAATGAGTTCAGTATAAGGTTATCAGGATGTGTTTAAAGCTTTACTGAATAATATGTCATAAGCCTGTTCATTTGGGGGACCAAAAGAAAAGATATGGCTAGCTGTGAGGATGTTTAAAACAACCAAGTTAGTTGATGTCTATAGCTTGACCAAAATTCAAGAAGCTACCCTGGTTGTTTCCAAAAGAATGTATACACCCATACTTTCTACTCCTAAGAATTTTGCGACTCTTTATGTTTCTAAGAGTAGGGGTATAGTACTAAGGGAAATACTTTGGCTTTACCTGCTATACCATAAATAGTTGGACCAATTAGATCTAGAAAATAGTTACAGCAAGAGAAGTTAGAGAAAAAGGCCAAGCATTTGTGCTTTTAGTGTGATCAAAGGTATAGTCTTGGCTATAAGTGTAGTAGACAGATGTATTGTTTGGAAGTGATGGGTTGTGATGAGATAATGGAAGATGAGGATTGTGTATTGAGTGAACAAGAATGAGTCTATCACAGAAGGGGAAGAGGATCCTATGCCACAAGTGCCACTCAATGCAATGAATGGGGTAAACAACTATCAAACTATGAGAGTCAGAGGTCATGTAGGCAAACAATTGTTACATATTTTGGTAGACTGTTGTACCTTGTATTTTGGTAAACAATTGTTACATATAATGGTCAAGTCATGACTAGAATGTATGAATGCAAACAATTTAGGTGGAGTTTAAAAGGAGAAGTTTATGAGGCAGATGTTATGATCTTACCATTATGTGGATGTGAAATGGTGTTAGGAATCTAGTGGCTGGCCACATTAGGAATCATTCAGTTTGATTTTAAGAAACTGGTGATGAAGTTTGTTTTCAACGGGCAAAGGTGTACGCTGAGAGGTACACCACAATATGCTTTATAGTGAATGCATGGTAAACATGTGAGCAGTTCTTTGAGTCAAATGAGGGCTGAAATATCTTCAATGGTATGTGTATCTATCTAGCTACTTTGATGCAGATGACTAGGAAAAATACACACCTTAACCCTCAGATCTAAACACTCCTTAAGAATTTTACCACAATTTTGTTTGAACCTAAGGAATTACCACCTAATATATCTCATGACCACACTATACCACTTGTACCAGATGCTCCTCCTATTAACATCAGGCCTTAGACATCCACCAGTACAAAAGGATGCAATTGAACTCATGTTCAAAGAGTTATTTAAAGCTAGAACCATAAGAAACAGCCAAAGCTCTTTCTCTTCACCCATTATCATGGTTAAGAAGAAAGATGGAACATGAAGGATGTGTGTGGATTATAGACAGCTTAACAAGTATACAATCAAAGGCAAGTTTCCAATACTAGTCATTTAGGAATTATTGGATGAACTGAGTGGAGCAAAAGTGTTTTCAAAGTTGTAGTTGAGATCAGGCCACCACCAGATTAGGATGAATGAAGTTGATATACACAAGACTGCTTTTAGAACTCATGAGGAACACTATGAGTTTTTGGTGATGCCTTTTGGGTTAATCAATGCACCTTCTACTTTCCTGGACCTTATGAATGCAGTGTTTAAGCTTTACTTGAGAAAGTTTATGCTTGTATTCTTTGATGATATATTGATATACAACAAGAGTAAAGAAAATCACTAGAAGCATTTACATATAGTATTGCAGACTATGCAGTTGAACACCTTGTTTGCTAAGTTGAGTAAGTGCTCATTTGCAGTCCATAAGGTGGAATACTTAATTCATATTATCTCTGCTGAAGGAGTTTCAATTGACCCCTTAAAAATACAAGGATTGGAACAGTGGCATATACCTCAAAGAGTTTAGCAGCTAAGGGGTTTTTGGGCTTAGCAGGATATTATAAGAAGTTCATCACAAACTATGCTTAGATCAGCAAGCCACTCATAAATTTACCAAAGAAAGATGCCTTTGTGTGGAATGATGAAGCTCAGTATGCATTTATAGCCCTTAAGGATGTTGGGATTTAACAATTAGTAAACCATGTTTACTACGAGTACGTAGCGGATGGATCTAGTTTGATGTCTATGATTAACACACGTGTAGGGAAAGAAACACTAACCTTTAAGTTGAATGACTTAAATCAAACAACGAGAATTTTATCTTGAAACTTAGTGATTAAGTTATCACCTCTATGGTTGCTCATATAACATGTCCAACAAATATGCCAAGATGCTAGTCTTTGCTTCACGTCTCTAAAATACCTTGTGTTAGACCTTTGTTTCTTGAACCGAATTCCAAACAACCCATGTATCCTTTGAACCGAAATTCTACAAACCCTAATTAGGGTTTAGTTAAATTCGGTTGAACCGAAAACCCAAAAAACTAAAACCCTTGTGGTTTCAACCTGTTGTCAACTTGGAGAACAATGTAAACCGAACCAATTAAAAGTCTCGATAACACGTCTATAAGAACAAACATTATCGTAATAACACAAGTAATAACTTTTCAATCGTGTAATGCTTTATTGATAAGAATCAAAGTATTACAATGTGTTATGGATCACACAAGATGAATGACAATGTAAGATTACCATTTGAATAAAGTCTCATTAACAGAGACCCCTGACTCATCAGGGCCTATATTGTTTAGGGGAAGCATAAGGCATTTCACTGAGGCAGAATCAGCTAGATCACACTTTTGAGTAAATCCTTAACATATTTTTCTTGACAAATAGAAATTCCTTTGAAATATTGTTTGATTTAAAAACCTAAAAATAAGTTAGTTCACCCATCATACTCATTTCATATTTTTTGGTCATTAACTTTGCAAATTGTTTACTAAGTTTAACACTAGTTGACCCAAAGATGATATCATCCATATATATCTGTACTATAATGACATCACTCTTAGTTTTATAAGTAAAAATTGTGTTGTTAATTGTACCTCTGACAAACTTATGCTGAATAAGAAATGTTAAAAGAGTTTTATACCATGCTCTGAGAGCTTGTTTTAGCCCATACAAAGCTTTGTCTAGTTTACACACATGGTCTGGAAATTCACTACATTCAAATCTAGGTGGTTGTTGTACATATACTTCCTCTGAAATTTTGCCATTCAGAAATGCACTCTTCACATCCATCTGATACACCATAAAACCTATGTAGGCTGCATAAGCAAGAAAGATTCTGAAAGCTTTCAGTCTTGCAACAGGTGCAAAGGTCTCTTCAGAATCAATCATTTCCTGATGATTATACCCTTGAGCCACCAGCCTTGCTTTATTCTTTGTAACAACCCCTTCTTTATCCATTTAGTTTTTCTAGATCCATTTAGTCCCAATAATGGTTTTCCCATGAGGCTTGGGAACTAAGGTCCAAACCTTGTTTCTTTCAAATTGATTCAGCTCCTCTTGCATTGTAATAACCCATCCTTCTTCTTCCAGAGCTTCAATTAACTTCTTGGGTTTAATTTTAGAGAGAAAATTAACATACAAACACTCATATGCTGAGGCAGCATCTGAATCTGTGACCCTGCTTCTGGTTGTGATACCAGCCAGAGGTTCACCAATGATATTAACTAGTTCAATGTATTTTTCTCTTGACCATCTGTCTTGTAGAATAAGATTTTAAAGGACAACTTTAGCTGTTGGTGAGATGATTAGAGCTGGTTGATCATCACTGATTAGTTCACTTAAGACATTGTCTTGAGGTTTAACAGACTCAAGAATGTCAGCTGGTACAACATGATCAGGTTCATTGATAGCTGGGTGATCATCTGCTAAGTTAAACTCAGGTGGTTCTTCAGAAGAGACAGAGTTCTGAAGAGTGGGTAGGACAAAGGGTAAAGTGATTTCATATGCAGATATGTAAAGAAAGTACTTAATATTTGCAGGGCATTGAATGACTTCACTTCTGGATTCAAAGAATTCGTCATCTGGGAAAGATTGGTTTTCATTGAAGTTGGTTTCATCTCTGTAGGATCCCGTTAACACTTCATAACATATATAACAATCACGAATCGAACTAGAAATGAGAAAGAGAGGTGAGTTGTTCTAGAGAGAGAAAGAAGAGAGAGAGAGAGATGAGAGAATATGAAAAATGATATTATTTAGAAAATGAACAACTTACTCTTTTCTAAATAGAAAAGAGTTTATATACCCCGTCGCGTTAAATGACGCGCGGGATATTTAACTAGGACCCGGGCTCGGGTTTTGCTTAGGATTAAACCTGAAACATATACAATATCAGATTAACTATCGAGCCTGATTCCCGATATTATACTATTACAACATTAACTAATTAAATAACCAAGACTCTTACACGTAATGAACGAACTTCCTGTTCGGCTCAATATTTTGAGGCTAACAATCTCCCCCGAAGTGAGTTCATTGATGACACTCCTTCATGAGATAAATGAGATTGCTTTTGTCGTGTAAGCTCATGTGGTCTTGGTATTTTTCTTTATTATTTGTTGTAGGTTTGTTCCTTCATGCTTTGCGATCTAGACTTTGAGCCTTTGACATTGTCTTTAATGTCTATGCCATCTTGCGATCTTGTGTCTTTGACCAACATTCTCATACTATGCCTTATCTTAAAAGCTTCAATTCAGAGTTAGTGGAAGTCTTTGTCTTTAAATCTTGAGCTTTCATGATTGATTGTCTTTGTAGAATGAGCATGAATATGT
>BQNB010165134.1:0-12040 GCA_026074375.1 Tanacetum coccineum | reverse complement strand
TCTTGAGGAGTTCGCCGATGAACTCGCTCATATCACATTTCCACCAGGAAATAATGATCTTCCCTTTGATGCCGAATCCGATCTTGAAGAATTAGAGTATTTGCTTAACCATGATCCTATCAAGGAAATGGATTGTATTCTTGAAGATTCGGTTGATTCTCTTAATGACAATCTTAATTACTCATCCCCACCATTATGGAATGATTATGATGATGAACTTTTTGATCTTGAGCCCGATAACGATGATACTTATGATGATCCATTTGTCTTCAAGGAAAAGAAAATCAAAGATTCTAAAATCTTGATTGATGAACTTGATCTTCCTAGATTAAGCCATTTCCTTCCTTTTCCCGAGTGTGACTCAGTTTTCTATGAGGATTTTTCTGAGGTTGATGCTTTGCCTTCAACCAACAACGAGGACAAGGTATTTAATCTAGGTATACTCATTCATGAAACCCTCTTTGAAGTCACCAACTGTGTAACATCGGAAAAGAATGTAAAGAACACCAATAATGCTTCTTTAATTCTTGAGGATTTTAATCCTCCTCTTTATGAACTTCCTTTCCACAAAGAAGTTTCCGGGCTTGGAATTTTACTCTCGTTTTCATCCAAAAATGAGGAAAAAGTTTTCAACCCCGGGATTCTCACTTCTAAAAGAGTTCATACCTCTCTTCACCCGGAACTATCTCATCGGGGCCCTAAAGCTTTCATAGTCACCAAAATTCTTGAAAGCTCAATGGAGATTTTTCCTTGCTCTTACCAAGAGGACATCCGAGTCTTGGATGTTCTGTGTCTCCACTTCTATCCCCTTTGACAAACTCAAGTATGGGGGGATCGGGTCAAGCTAAATGACCTAAAACAAGCGCTTTATGGGTGGCAACACATGCTTATCCTAGTATAATCATAGTAGTAGTATGGTAGTATGTAGTAATGAATAAGTGTTTTGTTGTTGTGAGGAGGCTTGCCTCTTTCCTTTTCCATGTTTTGTGTTGTATGTCCAGGATGTCCCGGATTTTTGAAGCCTCTCGTACTCGCAGTTTTGTCCTTCGTTCACAAGAGCTTCAAATCCTCAGCTTCATGTTGGGAATCCAATATCCAAATCTTATCGACTAACGTTTATCTTTAAGCATACTTAATAAATGGATTAGGATTTACATAGAGACCCTTCTTAAAACATTGAGGACAATGTTTAATTCCAGTGTGGGGGGGATCTATCGATTTGATTATGCCTACAGTCGTTGTTTTCACGTAATCTCGTTTTTACCACCAAAATTTCAAAAAAAATGAAAAAATGAAAAAATTTCAAAAATAAAATAAGTGTTTTGTCATAATTTGACTTTCTAGCCTGCTGGGTAGAATAAGAGTAAATTATGACCTGATCGAGGGTGTTGAGCTTAGCGTGTTCCTTAACTTTTGCTTAAGCGTTCGACGGATTGCGAAGAACGAAAAAATGATAGAGTTATGTATGAGTTGGATGCTAACTCAAGGATTATTTGGAAATCTATTAAGAGCTCATGTGTGTAATTTATGGCCATTTCTCCATAAGGCCTCTAACTCTGACTAACTTAAATCAACAATTTTTGAAGTATAGTCGATATCAATAATTTTAGTTCAAATTTATACTTAAATTTTCTAAAACGAAATTTTCTATATATCGTGGTAATATAAAGTGTAATGAAAAAAAATGTGGTAATAATAATTATAAGCTGTGGGCTGATAAAAGTTTGCTGCATCTTGCCGGCACACAACCGATGTTGCAGCCTTCTAAAAAAAGGCCCATAGTAAGAATGATAATCCGAGACCGATAAAGGTTTGTTGCATATTGCCGGCTCACAACCGATGTTGCAGCCTTCCAAAAGGTCAAGGATTTACATTGTATCATGGTTATGTTAATGCTAAGTGTGGTAAACGTGAATTAATAAATATAGGAAAAATCTCTTTTTCTTAAATTTAAATATGCTTTTGAACTAAGACTATTTTATTTTAAGTTTTTCTAAATAAGTTATGTATATACGGGAAACCTAAAAGTCTTTGAAACCGAAGGTCCGTGAGTCCCAATACTAGTCTCTGTGGGGTGTCAAAAGCCTGGTCACTTAGCCGCGAGGTTGGGCTATGCCGAGATGAAAGTCGCTACATGGGATGATCTCGCCTTCAAACTCATTATTCTCGGGTGGAACGTGAAGCATATAATTTTGCAAAACATTGATCCATGGTTGAAATTCAAAATGGCACATTCACCTAATATATAATAATTTTCGGGAGCGAAAAGTTTACAAGTTGCAAATATGAGTAGTGTTAGCATCTTAACTTATATTTAACGGTGATTTCATTTTAAGCTTGGTTTAGAATAAGTGAAAAGTCGGGAACGATGAATTTATCCTTTTTAGAGGTATTTTAGGATTAAAATGCATCTTGTTTTATGATCCCTAAAAGTTATAAAATAACGAAAGTCAAATACGTTCCAGTTATTTGCTTAATATGAAAAGTACAAAAAAAATGAGAAAAATAAAAAGAACAAAAATATGTGTAGGAATAAGTGAATACATTTAAAAATGGTAAAAACGGGGCTTTTCGAAGCTATTGATTTTACTTTCCCCTTGATGAACACTTAACTACTTTTCGAGGTTATTAGTCGAGGGGGATCGAGATTCTTAGTTTTCTAAGTGCTTACTTATAGCATTGCGTGAGGACACGCAATAGTTTAGTATGGGGGATTTTGGTATGTGCTTAATTACACATACCATTTTCCAATTTAACCGGAATTAAATGACCAAAAACGTACCAAAAATACATTGTATTTGTATGTTTTCATTTATACTGTGCAGGAAACGGATATCCGAGAAAAGGACGAAAAATCAAGCATAAACGGACAAAACCGAGCACGGAATGGAAAAGCGTGGAAAAGCCAAAGTCAAGTCAAAGCCAAAAAGTCAACCAAGGAAAAGTCAAAGTCAAACCCGGAAAAGTCAAAGGTCAAACCAGAAGCCGAAACCAAAGAAATGTTAAATGGGCCTACCCGTACCCATCTAATGGGCCGGGTCAACCCATTCATACATTATGAAGATTTTAAGCCCAATTCCTTTTTATATCAAATTGGCCCAAAACCCTCTTAATAACAAACCGGCCCAAAACAGTTAACTGTTGGCCCATTACCCCATTTAACCAATGTTAAGTCTTATAACCCTCAACCACTAACTTTCGATAAGCCACAAGGATCTAAACTGCAAACACAATATATAGTTTGAAGGGCTTAACCTGGCAACACCTCAAAATTTCATTGCACTCCAAGGACTATTATTGCAACAAACAAATACAAAATGAGGGACGAATTCTGCCAATTCACCAAAATTGTACCCTGTTTAATTAAAAACAGAGTATAAAACCAATTCCCGCCAAAACAAACCCCACATACTGTTTCATTATCCCTGTCCCCCCTCTTTGTTTACTATTCACCCTAGCCAAACCTGTCACTTTCCCCTCCTATCCCCACCCCATAAGCTGCCAAATGACAGCTTGGCAATCCTTACTCACTATATTGGGCAAGAAAATGAAGGGATACGATTTAAGACTTGGGCTCAAAGAAATTTGGATGGCTTAGATAGCTTATGGTCTCTCTCTCTCTCACAACAAACACATAGCTGAAGCCTCTCTCAGAGAAAGCACAAGTGAAGCTCAAGTTTTAGTATAAATAGGACCATAGTGTAGCTTATTACTCTTTGTCGAATTTTATTGTTTAGAAGGCAAAATCTTGTAAACCTAATTTTGTACCATTTTAATACTGTCATTTTAATACATTGTCACTTTAATTTCTTGTCATTTAAATTACTTGCATTTTAATCATTGTCATTTTTTAAAGATTTCTTTAAATACTTGTTATTTACATTACATTTTCTTTAAATACTGTTTGTTAAGCCTTGGTATAAGCTTTTAAGCCGTTAAAAGCCTATATTAAAGCTTGTTTATATTTTCTGTCAAAAAACTTAAAAATCTAAAAAAATATCAAAAAAAAGTCAAGAGCAAGGAGCATGGTTTATAAGGGATGGCCATTGGTTTAGAGCTTATGGTAAGCACATAGGTTTGTTTTATAAGCTGATTGAGAGCTTATTTCCTTGCCAAAAAGCTAAGGACCCTTTGTAAGTTTCCTTTTTACATTTCTGTTTATCTACTGTAGCATAGCTTATTTTAGGCTTATTTATGCTTTTTTGTGCTTATTTATGTCCTTTATGTTCATTTATGCTTGTTTGATGCTTTGAGGTCTTCTGTTTAAGTTTTTATGCAAAACTATCATTATATGCTCTTAACTGCTTATTCTTATTTTGCTTATTTAGGTGCTTATTTTTGTTTGGACTTTGCTTATTCATGCTTAACATTGTTTGTTGATATTCTATTTTTCAAAAACTTAAGCTTAAAACCTTCAAAATCAGCTTTAAAATTCAGTTTTAAAAGTTAAGGGGGGTGTTTAGCTTAGTGGGTCAAACATGGTCAAACAAGTGTTAAAAACCATTTGGGTCTCTTGAACATCTTTGACAAGCCTTCTTAAGTTGATTTTAACATGTTTTTAAAAGATTTTAAGTTTTAAAGTTGATTTAAGGTTTTTTCTAGGTTGTCTTTAAAAACTGTTGGACAAACAGTTTTGATAGTGCTTATTTCAATTAGTTGTCAAAACCGGCTTCTAAGTCTTGTTTTAGAATTTTTTTATGTCTTAATGCAGTAGGATTAGAATCCTTTAGGTCCTTTTAGTTTTGTTCAAAGTTTGTTTAAACTGTCAAGTGTTTTTAGTTTCAAAAAGTCCCTTTTCCATTTTTAATTTTTAGCCATTTAAAATTGTTTTTAGCTTTTGAGTTTTTAAGCATAAGCTCATTAGAAATCAATTTACATTTGTTTTAACTTATATTTCATTTTTAAGCTTATTTACTAGCTTGTTTTTAGCTTGCAAAAAGCCAAAAATTCTTTGCAAAAACAAACCACTCAGCAACTACTGAGTGTGATAAGCATT
Source organism: Tanacetum coccineum (assembly GCA_026074375.1). Lineage (NCBI taxonomy): Eukaryota > Viridiplantae > Streptophyta > Magnoliopsida > Asterales > Asteraceae > Tanacetum > Tanacetum coccineum. The sequence goes on along the minus strand of BQNB010165134.1, from coordinate 7,044 downwards.
TTCACCAAGCTTTTTCTTGGCCTTAATAAGATTCAAACTAATTTTTAATTATTGATTCTAAAAGTTTATAGGCAAATCTTTTTAGGTATACACCTTATTAAGCCACAAGGATCCCTTAAGGTGCTTAAAAATAAGCCCAAAAGTGGATCCTTAGGCTGTTTTGGCCTGCTATTTTTACACTTTTCTTATTTGCTAATTTTTGCTTTTCTGCTAGCTTTAGTTGCTTAATTTAGTTTTTGCATGCTTATTAGGTAGTATAGCCTATTTGTCTTTGCTTATTTGTGTTTTACATTAACTTATTTAGTCATATTAAGCCAAACAGTTTGCTTATTTTCATGCCTTAAAGTAAAATAGTTAAACTGCCAGTTTTAGTTGCTTATTTTTGAGTATCTTTGCTTATTAGGTATAGTTGTTCATTTGTTTTTGCTTTGTTTGCCTTTTCCCTAGCTTATTTTTACATTTAAGTAGCCCATCAGTTTGCTTAATCATGCCTTAGTATAATTAAGTTAAAAATGCCCGTTTTAAGTTACTTATTTTCCAGCTTATTTTAAGTTTTGTAAAAAGTTGTCTTTTTTAAAGTTTCTTATTTTTGTATGTTTTACAAGTTTTTTTTAAAAAAATATATATAATTTTTCAAAAAAGGGGAGGCCAAGATTCGAACCCTCGACCTCCCCATTTATAGAAAACGTCCCACACACACTCTCTACTACCAAAAGCGCCCTTGGGTCTTTTTTGTCAATCCTTGCACCCTTTATTCTTTTAACCTTGTTTTTCCTTTTAACCATTCAGCCACTGTTTTGCTTATTTCAGCTTATTTATACGCCCTTTTTCAAAACTCTTATTTTTCATAGAACCAGCTCCTTTCAAGCTACTTTTCTGCATTTTTTGAGATTTTTCCAAATTCGTTTACTATTTTTAATTAATTTTTCTTTTTAAAATCATTTTTAATTCATAATAAATTATTAAAAAGTCAAAAAAATAAAATTCTTTTTTAGAAAATTTTCTTTTATCATTTTGCACCTAGGAAAAATAAAATAACATTCGTAGGGTTTAAATTTCAAAATTTCGTTTTTTAAAGAACGGGTTTCGAACCCCGTTCTCGTTTTCTTCGTTTTTCAAATTTAGAAGCTTTCGTTTTAGGATTTTCTTTAATATTTATTTTAATTTAATCATTTAGGATAATTAAAACTTAAAAAATCATTTTAGGTTTAGTTTTTGATAATTTAGGTTTTTTTAGTCGCGTTTTTACGTTTCCGTCCTCGTTTTTAAGTGTAATCCCTTTCTAGCTTTCGTTTTTAGGTTTTCTTTACTCGTTTTTAAATTTTAATTGTAGAATTAGTTTCCAAAACCAAAAATCTTCTTAATCCCATTCAAACGCGCGATCACAAACGTCTTTGATTTTCAATTTGCACCTCGTTGGGAGAACGACCCGGGGGATTTTTGATTTTTCCTTTGGTCAAAAGGAATTTTATTTGAATCTTTTAGAAGACTTATCGTACTATAATTGAATTATGATCTTGAAATTATCCTTATATATTTATTATATTTATTATAATTTATATATACAAAAAGCTTAGTTTTAAAGGATATCAATTATACTAAGGTTTAAACTAGAACATGTTATCGTTGAAACTAAGTCGTCAACCATCACACTACAAATAATGTTAAGGGTGACCGTACAACGCATATCTGACCTCTATGCATCGACATTAAACTCATTTTGAAAGCATAGATCTATATTGAACATAAACTAGATTAGGTCGTGTCTGGGCGTCGTTGCATCTGCTTGTTTGATCTTGATCTTTCTACGTGTCACCTTTTGCTTAAGGTGAGTTCTCGTAGCCCCACTTTTTAACTCTTTTTCCATTGGGGGGGGGGGGGGGAAATGATACTCAAATTTGTTTTGAACTTGTTTTCTTACTGTGCAAAACTTGATCTTTTTGGACAATGCTATGTGCCTATAACTGCTATGTGAATGACATGAGATTTGGTGGAACTTACTATGTAGATCTTACTATGTGGAACTTACTGTGTGGATCTTACTGTGTGAAACTTACTGTGTGGAACTTACTAAGTGGATCTTCGGTGTGGGACTTGTGATCTTCCGCCCTATATAAGCTCCAGCTGGTAGGCTTTAGGTGCGTGTGAACTTAGAGTTGAAAACTTTATGTTCATTGGAAATCTATCTTGTTGTGGATCTTTTATAGCATGGATTTGCTATGTTGGAATCTAACCTGTTGCATGCATTTACTGTCATATTGCACAATTATGCACTACTTAAAATATTGGCACAACAACTGGGTTGAAATCAAACCTACGAGCTCACCAACGTTATGTTGAACTTTCCGAGTATCATTTTCATGTATTGTTAATGATCAGTGAAGTCGTGTTTTGAGCTTTAGCAGACCTTAAGTGCATCATGTATGGATCATGTTTTGAGAGGATCTTACGTTGAGCTTTATTTGAACTTAAGCACTTTGAGGATTATTGTTTTAAGACTAGTATAGACCCCTGCGTGGGTATTTGGTTGTAGTTGTGGCGACTATGTGATGTGTTCTTGACGTGACTTCGCTCAAGTTTGTATTTACGGTCAGAGAATGTCATGAAACTTTTAATTAATGCATTTTAGTTTTCTCTATCTTATATCTTGTGTTGTGATAATCAATTATCCATCATGCCTCGTGTTTTCGCCTATGTCGGGGTGTGACAGATTGGTATCAGAGTCAAGGTTATAGAGAGCTCGGTGGTTTGGCCTAGACTATAACCTAAGAACCTTCATATAGTTGCATTATAGGATCTATGTGCGCGGTGTTCTACTTATACTTGCTTCTATGGTTTTATCGTTTATCGTATTAGAAAAGTCAATCATTGAAATGTGTGATCTCAATACTGACTACAACTGGGAAAGGATACGGATATAAATACGATGGCCAACGTAGTTATAAATGTATCACGACTCACGCGTATTTGGTAATATCGTTCACACTAATCAGTGTCGATACCTTAGGACTGTGTGTGTGTGTGTGTATATATATATACATATATATATATATATATATATATATATATATATATATATATATATATATATGGTGTAGATAATGCCGCCAAGGATGACGACACGAAGTGCTGGTAACATTTCCTCCTACCTAATGTTACCTATGTTTTCCCTTTTTATAATGCCGTCAAGAATGACGTCACGAAGTGCTGGCCGAGCAACTGCCACACCACGAGGTGGAAGGGCGGGTGGACGGACTGATAGAGGAGGTGGAAGAACTAAAGGTCAAACTGGCGATCTGGGTAATAGTAGGATTGATGAACAAGGTGGTTAAGTATGTAGTCAAGGTAATGAGGTGAATGATGGTGTTGACGGATTCCCTGACTTCTCCACTATCATTGCACAACAGCTGCATAACTTACTTTCCACTATCTTAGCCCAATTAGACAACCAATGTAACAATCAGGGGAACAATAGGAATCAAAATGGCGATGCCATCAATGACAACATCCAAGGTGATGTTAGGAATATCATTGTGAACAATGGCTGAAGGGTTTGTTCATATATGTAGTTTTTGGCCTTTAACCCAAAAGAGTATAACGGGAAGGGATGTGCTATAGTCTATACCCGTTGGATCAAGAAGATAGAGTCAGTTTAGGATATGAGTGAATGTGAAGATAACCAAAAGTTGAAGAACACTGCTGGTTTATTTGTCGGTAAGGCTCTAATATGGTGAAACTCTCAGATCCACGCCCGAAGTCGAGAGGCCGCTGTTGGTATGACATGGGAAGACTTTAAGACTTTGACAAAAGAGGAATTTTGCCCAATCAATAAGATGCATAAACTAGAAACTGAATTTTGGAATTACGCCATGGTCGGGGCTGGCCATGCTGCGTATAGTGATAGGTTCCTTGAGTTGGCTAGGTTAGTTCCTCATCTAGTTACCCCTGAAAACAAAATGATTGAGAGGTACATTTTTCGCCTTGCTCCACAGATCTGGGGGATGGTGGCAGCAACGAAGCCAGTAATAATCAAGAAGGCCGTGTAGGAAGTTGGTACACTAATAGATGAAGCTATTAGGAATGGATCACTATAGAGGAACCCTGAGAGGAGAAGGAATGGTGGAGAGCCTAGTAGAGATAGGGATGTGAGGGATGATAACAAGAGGACTAGGACTGGGAATGCTTTTTCTACTACCGCTAACCCGGTGAGGAGAGAGTACACTGGTGCAGCACCTAAGTATGCAAGCTGCAACCTACACCACTCACCTGAGACGCCTTGTCAGGCTTGTTTTAACTGCAACCGCCTTGGACATATGGCAAGGGATTGTAGAGTGGATCCTAGGATGGTGAATCCAGTGAATGCTAGAAACCCAACAGCTGCCCATGGAGCATGTTTCGAATGTGGTGGTACAGATCATTTCAAGGCAGCATGCCCTAGGTTGAACCAAGCACAAAGACCAGGGGGAAACCGTCCAAACCAAGCTATGGCTAATAATGGGGGTTAAGGTCGTGGTAACAACGACAACCAGGCACGTGGAAGGGCATTTATGCTGTGAGCAGAGGAGGCTCGCAAGGACCCAAACATCGTGACAGGTACGTTCACTTTAAATAATCACTATGCTACGACTCTATTTGATTTTGGTGCCGATTATAGCTTTATTTCCACTACTTTCATAACTTTGTTAGGCATAGAGCCCAGTAACTTAGGTTTTAGTTATGAGATTAAAATAGCTAGTGGTCAACTAGTAGAGATAAACAAAGTCATTCGAGGTTGCAAACTAGAGATAGAAGGTCATGTCTTTGACATCGACTTGATACCATTTGGACATGCGAGTTTTGACATGATCATAGGCATGGATTGGTTGTCCAAACACAAGGATGAAATTGTTTGCCATGAGAAAGTAGTTAGAATTCCACTCCAAAGGGCAAAGTGCTTAGAGTTATAGGAGAAAGACCAGAAGAGAAGGTGAGATATCTAATGAGTTGTTAATCCCACGCCTTGAATGATTCTTTACGTAGTAAAGAGTTTGTTACCTTGGAAGAATCCAAAATAACAAAGATTGAGACTTTGTATGTATAGCAAAGTGTATGCGGAATCTACACTTTGATACTCTAGAGGTGTTTATCAATGAAACAGTGATAACCAAACAAACAATAAACAATGAACCAAACTGCTTTAGTAGTATTAGAATAATACGAGTACTCTTGTAGTACTGGGGTTACAAACCTTGAAGCTATTACAATCTTTCTCTAAACGTATTTCTATCACTTGAAAGTATATCTATATTCTAAACATAGGATCTCCTTTTATCAAACACAAGGAGTCCTTTCCAAAGATAACAGCCTATCTTTTAGGATCAGTTACAATTCAAATATAACCATCCCGTAATAATCTCCATGCATCCTTATCTCCAATTCAGCAGCTTTGACCATCAGCAGTACTAACTCTTTCTACTAGCAGTATCAATTAACACTGGCAGTACTAACTCCATTAGTATTGTCAGTTACACCTCGGCAGTATTAACTCTTGTGAAGATTTATTCCTAACAATCCTCCCCTAAACTTGTGATTGTCCTTCAAATCATCAAGTTTCTTTTGAATTAAATATTCTAGTCTTCTCCCTTTGCTGATGATTCTTTCAAACATTTCTTCTACTTCTACACTTGAGATCTTATAAACCTTAGAAGTTCAAAATCCTATGAACTCTCATGATCAACCTCTAATTTCTTCTTCAACATCTTGGAAATCATCTCTTGACTTGGAGGGTATCTCTTCTCTGTCAGCATATGTATGGCTATACCATTTTGCATCAGTAACATGTGAATACCACAAAAATCATATAAACTCTAGCTTATCACATTGTATTCATGCTGATTTTTCCATATCTCATCATCTTCATCAGGCTCAAACAAAGTGTGTAAATCTCCCTAAAGCATTAGATCATACCCTTTTGTAGAATACTAGTAATCTTAAGATCAACCAAGAACAAGAGTGAGATGTGGGTTGGATGTTAGAGAGAAATTGGATGGAAATGGATGAATGTATTAATGAAATGTGTGAATAATGGAACAACTAACAATGGAACAACCAACCCTCTCCAAGACTAGGAGAGGGTCTATAAATAGTTACAATGGCCGGCCATGGGCTGGAGTTGGGCCACCCATGGGCCTTGGGCCGGACTAGATTACTAATCTAATCCTTATACTAACTACGAGCTAAGACTTGTTACAACTTTGGAAGTGACCGACACTTTTCGTGTTTCCAACAATCTCCCCCTAAGGGAGGTCACTCCAATTTACAAACTTTAAACCTAGCATACTATGCTTTATCCTTAGTCTTTAGCTCGTACTCTTGACTTTCTCTTGTGAATATGTTGTAGTGATCATTGACTTCTTGGATTGAGCTTGTTCCTTGAACTTGTATTTGACATTGTGATCTTGAGCATCTTGAGATCATCAACCAAGCACAATCTCTACGCCATCTTGTAACATGTACTTGAGCTTTCATGATGACTTTATGTTTGTCGGTCGGGTATGAGCATGTGGTTATGGATCTTGTGAGCCAGCTGGAATCAGGACTTTGCCACTCGTGACTTTTGGACCGACATGCTCATACCTTTCTTGATTTGATAACTTGGAAGCTTTAATGATGCATCTTTTCTTTAACTTTAACACTTTGTCACTTCGAGAAAAACATTCGGTGGTATCAGAGTGACGAAAACTTCTTTGAATTTCTTTGACTTTAATACTTCGTCACTTCAAGAAAGACGTACGGTATCAGAGTAACGGAAGTCTTGAAACATGTACTCGAGCTTTCATGATGTCTTTATGTTTGTCGGTCGGGTATGATCATGTGGCTATGAATCTTGTGAGTCAGCTGGAATTAGGTATCTTCACCTCCATCTTTAAGTATCCTGCATTAAAACAGTTAGCAATAAAGTAAGGGGACAAATATGGCTTTGTCATTCGCCCGTGTTTGGTTGGAGTAACCTTCGAATCTGTGAGGATTGACCTGTGATCAATTAGATTCAATTTAAGAAGAATC